>PVLC010001841.1:0-41211 GCA_004027655.1 Graphiurus murinus | reverse complement strand
CCATTTTAAATCAATGCATGAATAATTTTATTTTATGAATAAAAAATACATTTTATTTGTATACTGTAAAATTATGTTTTCATTTTATTTCTTCCACAAAAATTCTGAGTATTTATTAAAATTTGAAAGTTTCATTGAACACCTATATCATATCTTTTTGAAGCAACTATATTTTTCCAATTCTTATCCTTACAATATTATAAAAATACATCTGGATTGAATATTATACTTATTATTAATATATAATTATTAAATACATTCTCTATTATGAATTTGTTTTTATTCAAAGATAGAATGGAAATACTCTATTTTCATAATTATTATTAATATATAATTATTAAAGGGATGCATTTTATATTATAAATTCTTCTAACACAAAGATAGAATTGGAAATTATTTTCTTAATAATATTCATGGAAGTAAGGATTAAATATTATGCTAATGTATGTTTGTGTCACTTTGAATCTCACTATGATGTATAATTAAAATGTACCAATAAAAGTATAAAAATAAATAATATAAGTAAAATTGTTAAGAATAGGAATAAATATTTAAATAAAGAGGTGTTCATCTGCCAGGCATGGTGGCCCACTCGTCTAATCTTAGTATGTGGGGGATGAGATAGGTGTATCACCAGCCTCAGCAATATAACAAGACTCTGAGCAACCTAGCAAGACCCTGTTTAAAAATAAAATATAATTTAAACAAAAGTTCTGGGGTATAGCTTAGGGATAGAATGTCCTTGAGTTCAAACCCCAGTACCATAAAAAAGATGTATTCATCTTCATAAAAATAAATTAATATCATTTTCCCTCTTTTTTCCCCCAAAATAAGATAAATATAATTCTAAAAGAAGATTCCCCAGATACCAACATTTTAAGTTATACCTTATTTGGTATCTTTTTATAGAACATCTTGTCTGATGGGACATAATAAGATCTGGATGAGTAACATGGAAGAAGAGAAGAGAAATGAAAAAGAATTATTTCACATCTCAACTGCAGATACCATAGCCAAATCAATTTAATGAAAGAGTACAAATGGCAATTGAAGTGTTGTAAATTGATTCATTTAATACTGTCACTACCACAGTACCCCAAGAGAGTTCAAATACTTCCAGGGACAGGGGTTCCTTAGTTTCAACTACTGATACAGGGTACAACCTAGGAAACATTCTGGAGATTTTCTTTTTTATTTTTTTTAGGGGAATGGTTGATATTAGTTGAAGCTCATGATAAATGGATAAAGATTCAGAAAGAAAAAAGAGGCAGGTCAGCCAAAGTAAAGCTCAACAATGATCACAGTTTTGCTAGGTTTAAACCCGATTGCTACTGCTTTCTTGCATGTTCACTCATTTGAACTCTTACATGTGAAATAAGTTAATGCCTTGCAGTCCTCCAGAAGAAATTGGATGAGATAAGTCCAAAAACAAAAGAGGAAACATAGAGTAAGAGAAAATTCTCCTCTTAGAAATACTCTGGGAAACTTTATTTAGAAAAACATTTATTAGCTTTAATATTTACTATGCTAGCTCTATGTGGTTGGTTTTTTTTTTTTTTTTTTTTTTTTTTATTTCAGCTAAAAATGACCAGAGGGCTTCAAGGGAATCATCATTTATCTTATGTCTTGTCACAACTAGACTTAATTATCTTTCCATCAATTATTTTTAAAACCACTTTGCCCTCCAGCTTCGTATGTAAGTTGTGTTGGCATGGTTACCCAACACATTATTCCGAGTGTATTGATCCTATAACTCTTCAAAGCAATGAATTCCTTTCCCAATACCAGTCCAATCAAGGTTCAAAATTATAAACCACGATATCAGTTTCTGGGACGAGAAATTCATTACTGTGATGAGGTTTTTTAAAACTCATGGCTAATTTCTCTAAATAGCTATTAAAGATTAAAAAGGAAATATTAAAAAGGGAAAATACAGAAGGCATCAAATCTTAGAGCTGAATTAATAATAGACCAAAGGATGATTTTATAAAGATGACACTGTCAAAAAGAGCAACCTCCAAAATCCCTGGGCTCAATTCTATGGCAAATATTCCCCCAAGCAAGGAATGCTGGCTAAGCACACATCTGCCTCTGCCCTTGGCACAAAATTGCTCCTGCAGACAGGGCCATTTTTGTTTCCAAACAAAACCTGGGCATGGTATGGAAATAAACCTGGGAATGGTATGGGAAATTGGGGGAGACCACTCCTTGCCAGGATTGGATATATGATTAAGCAAACTATGAAAAGAATATACTTTTCTATTCATACTACACTGCATGGGGAAAGTCCTCAGGTTTGGGAAGAAATGGCATAGCTATGTGATTATAGTTGCCCCATAGCTTTCTGCATCTCCATTACTTTACACAGATCAGTGATTCTCATCTGGGAGTGTCTTTTGCCTAAAGAGGACATTTGGCAATGTCTGGAGTTATTTTTGTTTATCATAGTTTGGGAGAGAGTTTGCTACTACTATCTACTGTGAAGTGAACAAGAATATTGCTAAACATTCCATAATGTAGAGGACAGCCTCTACGACAAGGAAATATTTGGCCCAAAATGTCAGTAGTGCCAGACTGAAAAACCTGGGTGAAAAGGGTGGAAATGTTCACCCTACCCTGCCTGTATGGAGGAGCTATCATCAAGAAAAAAAGGAAAAGGTGGCCTATAATCTCAGTACTTGAGAAACTGAAACAAGAGGATTGCAAGTTTGAGGACAACCTCCGTAACATATCAAGATTCTCAGCAACCCTAGTGATAACTTGTTTCAAAACAAAACAAACAAACAAAAAAAGGGCTGGGATATAGCTTGGAGGTAGAAAGCCCCTCTGTTCAATCTCTAGTACCACACTCACAAAATAAAATAATCAAATTAAAAAGAAAAAAAGGGAAAGGAGCATAAAGGTTTCATAAATACATAAATTTATATCATTGATAGTGAAGATTATAATATTATTATTAGCAGTAGTAATAGTAGTAGTAGTAGTCGTCGTCGTCGTCGTCGTCGTCGTCGTCATAGTAGTAGTATTTTGTGGTACTGGAGGTTGAACCCAGGAGTGTTCTACCTCTGAGCTACTCCCCAGCCCTATTTCATTTTTTAATTTTGAAATAACATCTGTCTAATTTGCCTAGAACATGAGATCCTTCCGCCTCAGCCTCCTAATCACTGAGATTACAGACCTGCACCACCATTCATGGCTAGAAGGTTATTTATTCCTAATTAGGCTTAGAATCCCTTCTTCTGAAAAAGCACCCAAGGCCTTCATACTATACTCTTTTCAGGATGTCTGGGTCTCTTCAACACAGCTTCTTACTCAGGTCTTTCTCTTCAAAACCTGCATCTCCTTTTCTAACTCCCATGCTTCATCTAAAAAGCTTTATTTAATATCCTTGTTTCTCTGGATATTTTTAGATTATAATTTTTTTCTGAGAAACTACTTTAATTGGTGGCTCAAAATATAATTGTTGTTAATAGCTTAATATGCACCCAAGTGGAATCAAGTAATTTTTAAATATGAGGAAAATTTAGAGCTCATTTTTGCTATGATTTTCTAAATGTGAAATACAGAATCCTGTGATTCTGGGAAAGCATCACAATGGAAATTTGATGGACAGTAGAAAAAGTATAAAGGGCTTCTTTCTGAGTTCTCTGTTCCCTTCTTAATTAAAACAACTTGGTTTTTATTTATTTGACATATTATGGTCTTTGCAAGCTTTTATGGTGCTGAGGATTAAACTCAGGAGGAGTATTCTACATCTGAACTACACCCCTAGGCACTTTAATTTTTTTACTTTGAAATATAGTCTCACTAAGTTGCTCAGATATAGAGCATAAAGTATAAAAAAACATTGGAATAAATTATCTTGTCATTTTTCTCTAAATTAAAAGTGTTAAGTGAATAGGAGGATGGCAGAGAGAGAATAAGCAATTTAATTAGCTATAAACTAAAATTAATTTAAGAAATGAATAATTATGTTTTATTTGTATCATATAAGCAGGCAGCAATCAAGTAGAATGCCATAGCTTCACATTGACCAGTATATACTGCATTCTATGAGTAAATTTTGAATTTCAGAAAATGGTTGAGGGAAAGGATGTTCTGTGAATGCTTTTTCTTTTTCTTCCCTTTCAATTCTGACCTATCATTTCTGAGTCAACTATCTCCTGAGGCCTATAGGTGACTAGATTCAAGTGTGCTCTAGACCACTGAGCAGTCAGAAAATCTGGCTCATAACTTTTTCTCTGAAAGATGAATGAGTAAATTCATCTGTCAGGATCAAAGGTTTTAGGATCCTAGGAAGAGCTTGACTCCTAGAGAATAAGGATCTCAGAGGGAAGATTGGCATTGGATCCATACATAATCTTGCTAGACCCCAAGTGTCTAGAAAAAGCAAAGTAGATAAGACAAGTTCTTCTTCAACTAAAATAGAGGCAATAATATGTGAACCCAAATTAGTAAGAATTCTAGGAGGTGGCCAAGGAAGTGATTGGCTGCTTACCTATTTCAATACCATAAGTCCCATGGCAGAACAGACAGCTTAACTTTTCATCACTGCAAAACTATTGCACCTCAGAAAACTCTTATAATCAGACCTGAGATCTAAAGACTAACCACCACAACAACAAAAGAGAGAGAGATAAAACTCATGGCACAGTTTCTGCAATTGGGAAATGGAGCTGAGGATAAAGAGACCACAATCTGAAAAAGAAAGCAAAGACATATAGCCCTATACCCATGATTCGGGATTATTTACATGAACTATTTGCATGCATGTATTCAAATATTTTCCTTAGATGAGAAGTCAAAGAAGAGCACTGTCACTCTAAAGACACGAATAGGTAGCCTGAAAAAATAAAATGCAAGCAATGAAACAAAAAAGAATGGACCACTACTAATTCAAAAATGCTTTCCCATCTAGTCGATGAATTAGCAACAACAACAAAAATTAAGTGTCTTCCTAGCCTGCAAAAAAACTATGGCAATTTCTGAAAGGAACAAATCAAAGTCTATGATCTGAAAATAGTTAATTGCAAAACCAGGACCATTATGGAAGTAAATATTCACTGCAGATCCGGAGTTTCTGATTTTATTTTTTATTTATTTATTTATTTATTTATTTATTTATTTATTTATTTATTTTTGCAGTGGGGATTGAACTCAGGGGTATTCTACCTTCGAGCTATACCCCCAGCGCTATTTTTTTATTCTTTATTTTGAAACCGGGTCTCACTAAGTTGCGGAGAGCTTCACTAGGTAACTGAGGCTGGCAGCAAACCCGAATCCTACGGTCTCAGCATGTGCCACCATGCCGGGCTAGTTTCTGATTTTAATAGACATAGGCCTAAACTATAACTAGTGAAGAGTAGACTCTCTTTAGGTTCATGAAGATGGGCTGTTCCACCTAATATCTTCACATAAATTATGATCCTCAAGGGATCATGTTAAAATGTAAGTGATAAGCCAGAAAAAAAATCACATTTGGCTGATGAAGAAAACTAACACCAAAACTTTTATGTTTCCTCTATGGACTGAGTGTTATGGTCAGAAACAGAATGTATCCTGAAGAGGTCATGTATTAATGTTCAGAGTTGATGTAATTAAGTCAGGAGAATTTTAAATCCAATCAGTGTGTAACGCCATTGTGATGGGTTTCCAGGGTGGTAACCTAAGCAGGGGGCAGTGTGGCTGGAGAAAAGGGGTCCCTGAGGGTGTGACATTAAGGATTATGCTTTTGTCTTTGAATTGCATCCCTCTCCCTCTCTTTCTCTCTCTCTCTCTCTCTCTCCCCCCCCCCCCCCTGTTTGCTCCCTTCTGGACTCGAGGATATGAGGGCAGAGCCTTGCTCTCTTCCTTTCCTCGCTTCCTGCCACCATGTTCTGAGATCCACAGGATGACCTTACATGGACTGAACCCAAATTCTCCAAAATACTGTGAGCAAATAAGTATCCCTTCATCTAAGTTGTGTGGCCAGTCGTTTTGGATTATAATAGCGAGACTGCTGACTGAGACCCTGAGTATAGCAAGGCAAACAAAAAGAAGTACCCTTAAAAATCTGTGTTTTATACTAAACATATAATTGGAGCAATGCCAGGCTACACGATTAAATTAAAGGAGTCCCAATTTGAAAGTGTTTCCTTGTGTACCATACATTGAACCCAGATCTAAGTGAATTTGGCAGTTATTAAGATTGCAAAGATTATAAGCATACTAAAGAGAAAAAAGTAAGAAAGTAAGTCTCCTAAAAATGAGATACAACAGGAGCAACAAACTATAAAAACCACCTGGCCACAACCGTGGGTTTTATAATTATTAGATATAAAGTATAAATGTATGTAAATTTACTATGTTTAATGAGATAGAAGAAAGGGCCAAAATGTTAGATAATAAGAACTCATAGGAAGATAAATTCTTCCTGGGTCCCTCTCAGGAATAAAGGACAGTTTTGTTCATTTAATAATAAAATAAAGATAATGTATCTCTAGGACAGGCAAAATTATTAAAGAATTGGTGTCACAAAGATACATCTGACTATGGTAGAATTAAGCAGAAACTCAGTAATAAGGATATATATATTTAAAATTTTAACTGTAGTCTTAGGAAGAATAAACATAAAATTAGAATGCATAGAACTAATTTATGATGAGAATATTACATTAAAATTTGAACAATATTGCTGGGCATAGTGGCACATACCTGTAATCCCATTACTTGGGAGGCTGAGACAGGAGTCTTGCAGGTTCAAAGCCAGCTTCTGCAACTTCATGAGACTCTCAACAACTTAGTGAGACTCTGTTTCAAATAAAACATTTTTAAAATAGGGCTTTCAGTGTAGCTCAGAGATAGTAAGCCCCTGTGTTCCATTTCCAGTACCACATACACACACACACACACACACACACACACACACACACACACACAAATTGCACAATATTGATAAAGTTGTTAGAGGGTGACTTTGCTGACCTCATAAAAGAATAAATGCTGGAAATATATGCATTAACTGTCTAACTTTTGAAATTAGAAAAAGAATAGCATAATACTAAGTAGAGCAAGTTAGCAAAAAACATGAAAGCAATAATTACTAAAATAGAAGTATCTCTAATGCACAGAACAAAAATTAAAAAGAGATGAAAATTAAGCAGAAAAGTATTTGAAGAACAAATACAGAAGGACTATCATGAGAAGTGTAAGAGATTCAGAAAGATGAAAAATGAGCAGATAGAGGAAAAGATTATAATTGAATAATCAATTTGCAGATTTCAGTCAGAGGAATAAAAGGAGTCTCCAGTTTTCAACCTTGATAAATGAGATAAGATATGCAGATACTTGAAGAGGTATCCAAGACCATGCATGCATATATTAAGTGATTCACTACATAGAGTTATAGGGCTCAGCATATAGTTTTGGAGAAAAAATATTAAAAGATTTATCTTAATGACAAAGACCTAGGATCAGAAGATATAAAGAAAGAGAGGGAGAAGGAAGGGTGCAGAGAAAGGAGACTATATAATTTTTTGTTTCATTATATAAAAGTATAAAATCACATAGGTATGTGTAAAACATTTAAATTTTTATTTCAAAAGGGGTAGGTTTAATGTTAAAATAAATTAATGTATGAGAAGAGAAAATGAAATGGCTAACATTCACCTTTCATTGCTTATGATCAAAGGTACTTTACTACTTATAAGAAGAAATATGAAATAAAATATTTTAACTAAAATATAATTTTTTATATCACAGTTAATAGGGAACCTGCATTTCCAGCCAGGATAGAGTAATAGGAATAGAATCTAACCTCTTGTCTGGAATAACAGCATCAAAAACGACAATATAGTCAGGTGTGATGGCACATGCTTGTAATCCCAGTATTTGGGAGGCTGAGACAGGAGGATCTGGGTTCGCGGCCAGCCTCAGCTTACTGAGGCCTTCTGCAACTTAGTGAGACCCTGTTTCAAAAATAAAGAATAAAAAATAGGACTGAGGATGTAGCTTGGAGGTAGAATGCCCCTGGGTCCCATCCCAGTACCAAAAAAACAAAACCAAAAGAACCTGACAACATATCTAAGACAATAATTTTCAAGACCCTGGACCAGATAGTGATGGATTGTGGTCTATTAATGACAAAAAACAAGATTGACAAGCCCAATCAGTTTAAAATTTCAGTTTACTTCCTTGAGAGTTTCCAAGTAGTGGCACATGGAGAGAATCCTCAAACCAAGCCCAGTATACTCTCACTTTGTTGAGAGAATAAAGTTGAGACTCAGGAGAGAAAAACATGTTTGGAGTTCAAAGAATAGAACAGTAGAGTGCAGAGTAATACAAAGGGAGAATCCTAGAGATGAGTGAACAATCTACCAAATGTCCATGAGAGTGCATGAGAGCTCTGGTCAGTGTGTACGGATGAGAAAAGTCACCCTGGGCTGGGAAAAGAAACATCAGCAAGTTAGGGAGTCCTTATTTCAATATATATATATATATATATATATTTTTTTTTTTTTTTTAAAAAAAACGCTTTTTTAAAGGGCTGGGGAGGGGCGTATTTGAATGGTAGAATGCCTTTGGGTTCTGTCTCCAGTACCAAAAAATAAAAAGGAAAGAAAATATTTTAGCTAATGGAACATTGAATATAGTATTAAGAAAAGTCTTTTCTCCGTAGTAGAAGATGGTTCACTCTAGATTCAATGATGCTTTAATACTAGGCATTGAATTTTAAAAGCAAGATACAAAAGATAAAACCATTTTCGACAAATTTAACTGTGTCTCAGAACAAAGCTCAGTTAACACTTACTGGAAAATAAAATACTATATTCCACATGCGACAAAAGTACTAATATCTGACATTCAATGAGAAATTACTGAGCATATAAGAAATATAAACATATGGCCTTTAAGAGAAAAATCAATCAAATGAAACTAACCAAGAGCAGACACAAATCTTATAATTAGAAGATAAGGCAGTTCAAGTAGTAATTTTAACATCCTGCAGGTTAAAAGTTAAGTAGAGACCAAGAATGTATTTGGAAAGGATGAAAATAACAGTGGCTGCAATAAAAATACACACTGTCTTGGAAATAACATCAGATTAGACCATGTAGAAACAGCAGGAAAAAGCCATGCATGGTGGCAATCTTGTAATCTCAGTGCCTGGGTGGCTGAGACAGGAGGATCGTAGGTTCAAAGACAGCCTTAGCAAGCAGTGAGACTGTCATCAACCTAGTGAGACTGTTTCAAAATATTCAAAATAAAAATAAAATAGGCCTGGGGGGGTAGCTTAGAGGTAGAATGCTCTGGGTTCAATATCCAGTAAAAGAAAGAAAGAAGGAAGGAAGCAAGGGAGGGAGGGAGGGAGGGAGGGAGGGAGGAAAGGAGGGAAAGGGAGAGAGGAAGGAAGAAAAAATTTGGGAAAAACAAAGTCCAAGAGTCCAGAATAGGATAGATGTGCTTTCTTCTTCATCTGCAAATTGCAGACAAGTGTGAGATGTCTCCATCCAGGGAAGCCCACTAGAGTCTTGGGATCCAGAGTTCTTAAAACAAAGTAGGTGTTGCAGCTCCATGACTAACCCTAGTGTGAACCCTAAACCAAGCACCAGGTACACATCATGGATCTTCCTATATCCCTCCAACCTTGCAGACAGTCACATCCAGACGAAGGTCACTACCTTGTCCTTATGGAAGAAGTTATAACTTTTCATTCAAAATATTTATTTAGAAAGCCTATACCACCCTGACATCCAAAAGTTTAAGGGTCACTTTATTTTCCTCTAGAAGAAAAAACATATTGAAAGGCAATTCAATTTTATTTTATTATGGGAGTTTTTTAGCTTTAATTTTAAGTGTGTGTGAGTGTGTGTGTGTGTGTGTGTGTGTGTGTGTGTGTGGTGTGTTTCAAGAGACTGAACCCACCAGGGTCTTGTGCATGTGAGGCAAATAAATGCTCTACCATTGAGCTATATTCCCATTTTGCATCCTCATATTGATTAATTTATTTTTTATTTTATCTTGTCCTTTTTCTAATATTTTATGATATTTTCTTAGAGTTTGATCTCTTTTATTATTTTTAATCTTCTAGTAGCATGATACAGATTTAATTTAAATAATGCTTTCTAGTTATTCATTTATATTAATGAGTAAAAAAACAGGAGTGAGTCATTGAATTCTCCATAGAATATTTGAATTTGAATTTTAGGTCACTGATAAAACTCTATGACATAATCACATCAAAGGATGTACAGGCACAGGCATTGCCTCAGAATCCTATAATATATGTGGCAATAAATTCAATAGGCAATTAAAAGACACTAGTTTTATAACCTTGAGAAAGTAATTTGTCTTTCCTGAGTTTCACATTTTTTCATTTGAAAAAGGAAGATATAAGATATAATTTTTATGATAGAATAAATAGTAGCAATAATAACAATCGAATGGTAACACACTAAATAATTCAATGTGTATAATTTTAGGACAGCTACGTGTAGGTGTTAGCATGTTCAAGACTCTTCTAACTTCAGGCTCTTGGGTACATATATTGTTTTGTTTTTTTTTTTGCCTATTCTAAAGTATGCAATTCTACAAGTGGTACTTTGCCTATACCTTCTTTGATTTGTCCTCACTATCTTCATTCAGTCACAACAGAGAAAACCTGTGAAAGTAAGCATAAAATATGTCCTTATAACTATTTTTCCCTAGGTAGATTACATAGAACCCTATCCTTAAATGTCTGTGTTCTTATTCTTACAGATCTTTGAATTCTCCATAGAATATTTGAATTTGAATTTTAAGTCAATGATAAAACTCTATGATGTAATCATATCAGAATCATGTGAATAACCATCTTACAACAGAGTAGTTACATGACTTTAGTGCCTCTTTTTAAATCTGTATTTATTATCATGATGATTCAACCAAAATTTATTACTATTTGCTAATAAGAAAAATTGAAGCAGTGGATCTAATAACATTTCATGATTATGAAGTGATTTTTACATGAAAAACTTTCTCAATAAATTGAATGCAAAATATATATATATTTTGCGGTACTGGGGATTGAACTCAGAGGCATTCTACCTCCGAGCTATACCCCCAGCCCTATTTTTTATTCTTTATTTTGAAACCGAGTCTCACTAAGTTGCAGAGTGTCTCACTAGGTAGCTGAGGCTGGCCGTGAACCCGGATCCTCCGGTCTCAGCCTCCTCAATGCTGGGATTACAAGCGTGTGCCACCACGCCCAGCCAAAATATCATTTTTAAAATGAGTCATCACCCAGCATTCGGGAGGCTGAGACCGGAGGATCCGGGTTCGCGGCCAGCCTCAGCTACCTAGTGAGGCACTCCGCAACTTAGTGAGACTCGGTTTCAAAATAAAGAATAAAATATAGGGCTGGGGGTATAGCTCGGAGGTAGAATGCCCCTGAGTTCAATCCCCAGTACCGCAAAAAAAAAAAAAAAAAATGAGTCATCAAATGGTACAATATAGAACAGCTGAATCAAATCCAAATGATGGTGTGCCAATTCCCATTCAATGCAATATCCCCTTTGTAACTTGTGACATAAATATGACCAGGCACTGTATGTAGCATTTAATTATTGTTGCTTTGACTTCCATTGGTTTTGGTACTCAGTTTTAAATTTGTAAATTTGTTTTTTATTTTAAATTCCATAGGAATTAAAAGTACAAGTTTGGTTTTGTGTTTAGAATTATCTAATTTATGCCAACATTGGAAGTCTGTTAATTTTTAGTCCTTAAAAGAATTGCTGATATTACTCAGAGTTGAGGAATATTGCTTTATATAAGTATTGCGTTCATGTGATTTTCTGGCTTATTCTTAACTCCAAATAGATTTTTTTCCCCATTTTATATTCATAAAACAATTTACTAAAGATATTTCTTAAACTTCATTTTTTTTAGACATTTAATCTATAGGCGTTGAAGACTTATTTTTATACAGGTAAAGCATCGGGACCCCAGGCTGAACCCTCAACCGTGAGGCCCCAATAAAGACGATGACTGAACGTTGCTGGCTCAAACTTCTCCTCATTATACCTCTCTCTCTCTCTCTCTCTCTCTCTCTGGGATCGAGGACGCTACCCAAGCAGTAATAGTAACCATTCTCTTTAACCCTGAGAGTAACCGTCTCTCTAACCGCAATTGCTTCTCTCACCCCACTCTCGTTCTCTGCAACCATTCCTCGCAATAGTACCCCCAACAACCTCTCTCTCCAGCAATCAACCTTCTATCAGCAACTCACCAACCACCAGCAACCAACCAGCCTCCCAACAACCACACCACCCAGCAACCACCACTCTCATGCGAGAAGTGGAGGCTCTTAAAGCCGCACAGGGCATGAGCTATGAGGTGTCTCATACAGCTCTCACCTGGGCAGGCCATGGGCTGGGCGTACTGCTGCATGCGCTCTGGCATGGTGCAGGCCTAGGATGTTACCACCTGCAGCTGCTTCTGGCACTCTGCCAGGTGCCATCTAGAAGTGGGGTCTTTCCAGCCGGGCTAAGACCCCAACAGTAAAGCAAGAATATTTAGTAGTAATTTGTTTAATTCTACATCCCATGATTCATATTGTGATGTCAAACCAATGCACTGCATGGTAGTGAGTGTTTATTCCACATCCAGGCACACTGATACATATTTCAAGAACCAGTAGTGCAATAGACAGTTCAAGAAGATTCGTACAGCATTTTTCTGAGCCCAGCTAGTAAGAAAAAAAAAAAAAAAAAAAAAAAAAAAAACTCAGATGATTGTTCTTAAAACACAATGGAAAAGTGAATTCTTTAGAGATGTATTGACTGTCATCTATTCACATAAAAATAGTAGATAGGAAATATTATGTTTAAATGAGAGGTGAGAGAAAAGTCAGTGATGCTTGAATTGGTGTCTTTAATAGAACTTGTTATTCTTAACCTTGACATTTTTTCTCAGTAATAGATTGTAAAAAAAAACAAACAAACATGGTTTCCTAAATTAAGTCCCAAGTTTTCAATTCTGTGATTATTTAATTAACATTAAAATAGGCTAATATTTGTTGCTCAATTTAATTTTTTTAGGTATTCCACATCTGGGACAATGGGACAGAATGGTTTTGTTTTTCTTAGGGCTTAAAGTAATAATGTTATTGTTTGTTTTCCATTCTTATTTGCATTCCTATTCTTTTTTTTTCTCTCCACAGAAAAGATAAGTACATCCCATTTTAAATGACAGAAGGCTCTTTATGAATTTGAATCAAGAATTAAATATGGTCTCTGAGCAAGCCTGTCCTGGTGCTACAATTCTTCAAATATGTCCTTTTCAAGCTAGTTACTTTTATTGAGACCAGCTGGGTAGGGGAAAAGTATATGTTTGATCAATTCTGATAGCATAATTGCAGGGTTATATCCTGATTCAAACACTGGCCCACTGAATGTTAGATTGACAGGAAGCAATCTGCTCTCTCTTTAAGAAATACTCTTGAGTGGTTGTCATAATAGACTTGAAAATGGAATTCCTAAAAACAACAGCAAAGAAATCATCTCAAGAAGCACATCTGAGCTGTCACTCCAGCCCTTGACTCTCTCTCTGGTGATGACATTAGCTTAGGCCCTCTGTAACTTGTTCCTATCTTTTTCTCAGTTTCAGCTGGCCACTTAATATATCTCAAGTTTGACACTTTAGGACTCTGGTGTGTGTGGGAAAAAAAATTGCTACATCTTTATTCAGCCAATGGAGCATAAGATTGCTCTTATAGATAGATAGAAGTTTTTGAAAAAAAAATTTATGGAACTTCACCAGAATGAAAGACACTATACATTTTCCACAGTGAATGAAACAGGTTTTCGCAGCTCTTTTCATTCCAGAGAAAAATTTTGAATAACTCATTTTAGATTGTGTCCATATTATGATCAGATATTTTCTACTCTGGTTCCATTTAAAAGCTTGTGGGGAAGATATGGAATACAGCAGAAACTCTGCTCATTTGTTAATCTGTTAAGAAGAAAATCTAAGACACAAAAAGCACTTCAGGTCCTTCCCTTCCTTTCCTTTACTTCCTTTCCCTCCCTCCCTCCCTCCCTCCCTCCCTTCCTTCCTTCCTTCCTTCCTTCCGTCTTTCTTTTTTTGTGTGTGTGTGGTACTAGGGATTGAACTCAGGGGCGTTCTACCTCCGAACTATACCTGCAGCCCTATTTTTTATTCTTTATTTTGAAACTGGGTCTCACTAAGTTGCGGAGTACCTCACTAGGTAGCTGAGGCTGGCTGCAAACCCGGATCCTCTGGTCTCAGCCTCCCGAATGCTGGGATTACAAGCGTGCGCCACCACGCCTGGCTTCTTTCTTTCTTTCTTTCTTTCTTTCTTTCTTTCTTTCTTTCTTTCTTTCTTTCTTTCTTTCTTTCTTTCTTTCTTTCCCTCCCTCCCTCCCTCCCTCCCTTCTTTCTTTCTTTCTTTCTTTCTTTCTTTCTTTCTTTCTTTCTCTTTCGTTTGACTCAGGACTTCCAGTAGGAAACCCATCAGAAACCAACAATTCAAAGATACTTGCCTCTAGGTACTTTTCGATTATGTACCCTTCAGTGCTGTAGGATCCACACTATGTTATGAGATAAAGAGGAATGTTATGAGAAATATAACAATAATGGCAAAATGGAATTGTTAAATTTATGGTATAGCTGAGAGGTAAGATGTCCTTGGGATCAATTTCCCATGCTTCAAAAAATAAAAATTAAAAAAATGTAAAATTAGACAATATACTATTTTGGGATGGTTTCAATTTCATTTGAATGCAGCTATTGATTTTTTTAGTTATTTTAAAATGAACTAAAATATAAGATTATTCTGTCTTTTCCTGAAGGATAAGTTCTCTTCCTGAAGGAAGTTTTGTGTAACCCTGCCTGGCATGCCTCACTTCCTTGCTGATCTATAGGCAGAGATGTGCTCATGGGCTCTTGCTGGTCCATGGCTGAGGAAGTTACTTGCTTTCCCATGCTTTGGCATAATTGCTTCCACTGTATTGGCAGCTCTTTGAGGATCAATGTGCTATTTTATGACTCTTACTAATCTGCTTAGCCGGTGTTTCTGTGCCAAAGAACTCTGGCCATGCTAGGGCATGATCGTTTGGATGGTCTCTAAAGGCAGCCTTTGCCCTGTCCTGTGGATTCAGTGCTACTTGAAAGCAGCAGCTTGTCCCTTTCCTTCTTGACTTTACTCCTGCTTTCTGCTCAGGATGGTGGAGCATGGCCCTTTGCCTACAGGTCACGGTGCAGAGCTGATGGGCATTTCCTCACACTCAAGCCATGATATTATAAGATATAAAAAGTGGGCCTCCATAAAATGTCAGGAACACTTTAGGATTATGAAACATAATTCATAGGAACAACAACACAGACAATTTCATTGTCATCCATCAGGTGATGCTGCATAACACTGGATGGTAAAAATGGAAACAACCTGCTCACATGCAGGGAACTTGAAAAATGAAAATAAAATCAATCTGAGAAGTAGCTTTCACAGGTGTATTCTAGACCTTGATATCATTTTCTTTGACATATTTACATAAGGCATTCTGGTCTTGGGACTCCAACAGGGAAGTGGCAGAGAACATCCCTAATGATGTTTCTGACTCTTGTGACATGTTCCCAATAAAGCTGGAATGACTTTCATTTTGGCTTTCAATCAGTTAGTGATTGGAAAGATCTACTGATCCCAAAGTGGCAGAATGAGCTGGCTTCCTTTTTTAGCACAGTGACTGTCCTCTATTCTGTCAGGCAGTGGATTTCCTCCAGAACAATTTTCCTCCTATTCAAAGCATCCACTAAGGTGTAGATGTCCCTTGGTCTCAAAGTGATTTCTTTCTGTGGCATCTACAATCTACTTAATAGTAGTAAAAATTAACAGAATTAGAATATGTGTTATTATTGTTGAACTTTAGACATTAGGAATGGAAACGTTAGATATTAAGGGCTTCTCAAAGCCCCTAATCCAACTCATATTGACAGCCTTTCTTTCCTAGGAGTGGCTAGTAGGCAATCACTTCTTTTCCCTTTATATTTCAGGGACATCTAGTTCTGTGTTCTATGAAAAATACAATTTTGCCATGCCCTATCTAAAACCTTGGAGCCTGGTGGTTTTAGAACTCAATATTTTATAAAAGGTAATATAATACATAAGTCATATATATTATAACACTACTAGCAGGGGATGGAGCAATACCCAGTAATCAAAATAATAGTTTTGCGGTGAAAATTATGCTCATTCATGCCAAGTGGCATAAACATAGCTTATACATAGCCTCAAGTCAATTCAGGTCAGCTTTTGCCTCCAAATAAATTTGTGTCAAACTTGTAGAAAGCATAATCATAATAATTGGATTTCCGAGGTCTTTGGATTTGGAAATTATGGCCAAGAGACAAATTGTCCACCCACTCCACCCCATTTATACTAGCTGCAGAGAATCAGCCAATTTCTAATAGCAGCTGCACAGGCTTGCTTCTTTGTGATGAGGATCAGAACTGCCATCTTGGCGAAGCCATCCCAAATGCCAGCTCCCTTATGCCAGTACTTGTCATGGCCCTCATTCTCTGGGGTGTGCAGAGCTGCAGAAAGCTTCAGATGACAACAAGCATAATGGAAGAGGATACTTTCTCCTTCCAGACCATGTATTATAAACCATCACAAAGTTGCTACTAGCTTTCAGAGGCAGCATTTAACTGCTGTATTCTTTTCTTTCTGCTCTCAGGAAAGGGTACTTAAACCTACAGACCTTAGGCAAGAAATGTTTCCTGCCTTTTGGGTAATCCTAGATTTATTAAGAAACAAAGGCAGATTTGAGTTTTTGCTGCTTACTAAAATGACTCAGAAAACAAAATATCAACTTTCATTATCTCTATTTTTTAGTACTAAAGATTCAGTCCAGGGCATTCTACCTCTGAGCTCTACCCACAGCCCTTTTTATTGTTGTTGTTTGTTTTTAAACAAACAAGGGTCTTGCCAAGTTGATGAGGCTGGTCTTAAACCTGCGATCCTCCTGTCTCAGCCTCCTCATAACTGTGATTACAGGTATGCACCACCATGCCCAATTGCTTATCTTTATACTCACTTCACAGCTCTTATTTATTTCTTGTGAAATAGAATGTATACAGGTGTACTGTACTTTATGAATTAGTACATTTTTTAACAGTAGTTTAATACACACACATACACACACACACACACACACACACACTTGAGGAGTATGCTGATCACATACATTCCTCAGTGATATTTTAAAACAACTAATTGCAATATCACATTTATATTTAACGTAGAGAAAAAGTGTTAGAGTGAGAATAAAGAGGCAAGTGTGACTCCCAATCCTATTTCTGCCAGTAACTATTCATTTGACCTGAGACATATGCCTCTGATTTTTCATGCACGAAATAAGAACATTAAATATGAGACCATCTCCAAAGATGACCATAACCTTCAGCAGATGAGCTTCAGGCAGTTCATGAAACCGTTGAATTATTAGCACAAAGCGTGTGAATACATGTGTGTATACCTGTGTGCATGCCTCTGTGCATATGAGCCTTGAGGTGAAAGCATCACAAGTTTCAAGGAATCCTAAAAAGCATGCCTTCATTTTGCCTTTAAACTTTGCTGATTTGTTAAGTTTGAAATTTCATATGTCAAGTTTGCTTAAAACAAGTTATATTCATAAAGTCAATGCAACTTTATGTGTTTTTTTCACTTACTGAGTCAGAAGGGCCCTGGCCAGAGGTAGATAGCATACTGATAGTTTAATGGATGTTTAACATAGAACTATTTGCTGATATGTAGGTATAGTAAAAGGAAGTAAAGAAATAGCATAGCATCATAGGGCTAGTGTGCATGTGTGTGTGTGGGGGGGGGGTTATTACTACCGTTATGCCTGAGGGGTTAAAAGGAGGGAGCCATTGCTACAATCCCAGGAAGAGTCATGACCTAGAAGGGAGCAGTGGCAAGGGTTGCAACTATTCTTCTGTGATCCCTCAGAAAGAACTGGAGAAATGAATATTCATCCCTAACACTTCCCTCTCTTAAATTCCCCTCTAAAACCCAAATGCAAGCTAGTGCATTGATGGAAGTGAGCCTTCAGCAGCAGAAGAGTGTGGCTCTGGATGGGCCATGGAAGCTCTCTAGCACAGCAGTGTAGAGTAGATCAGATGGAAGCAGCGGGAGCCTGGAGACCAAGTTAGTCATCTCCCTACTGTGGTACCTAGACCTTCCAGGGGGCTCTGTTTCTCTATCCATCATCTAAGGGTGATGGCATGAACTTACCTTAGAGAGTTGTTTGCAGAAATGACCAATAAAAATAGAAATAAAACATTGTGCAGACATAAAGTGCCATATGGATGCTCAACATCTGTGGTTATAGATTTTAAATTCTATAGGAGGGATGCCAAAATGAGGGGTGACCTCTGCACTGATGGATTGGCCTTGAGGTGCCATCTGGGAATGGGCCAGCTGTGAAGGACACACCAGCAGCCTCATCGACATTTCTGAGGGGAAAGAAAGGAGGATCTGTCCCTTATGTTGTACAGACAATGCACCATATGGCAAGGGGATACTAGAATCACTGGTTTACTGATTTGGTGACAGTCCCAATAAAATATTGACTACATCAATTACTTACTTTTCCCAACTTAAAAATCTCCCCATTTCAACCAACTGTATTACAACTGTGGTACTGAAGAATGCCAAGGCAGACTTCTGAGCCACAACCCTGGAGATCCTAACGACTTCTGAGGCACGGATGCTGGTAATTCTTGACCAAATTCCCCAAGTTACTTTTCCGACAAGGTTGATTTGGGAACACATGATGCAGACCAACTAGTGGAGGGCTTGATTTAGTCCTTAATGATGTGATTTGACCTCCTAATCCAAATTACTGGCAGAGTAGTGGACTTGGATGGCATAGTATTTGAAGATGGTCAAAGATTTCTCATTGAAAATGCCTTTTTCATTCGTTCTGGTACAGATTTGATATCTCTATTGTCTTAGGCCATATTGTCTTAAAGCCCCTTGTTCAAATGCAATCATGACCTGTGAGCCAATATGAAAAATTAGGAAGGAAGATAAGTAGACTTGTAGTCAGAAAACTTGGTTCTAGGATTTATTGCATTTCTTGCCCTCTAGAAGTCTAGAAGGCTCCTGAAGCCTTAGGTTCCTTTAATAAAAAAAGAAAACATGATATTAGAGGCTGTCTTGGATTTTTAGTTAGTGATAAGACTCTTGTCAAATTAGAGCTTGCAAGCCAGGCATTGTGGTGAACACCTTTAATACCAGTACTTTGGGAGGCTGAGATAGGAGGATCAGAGGCTTGAGGCCAAATAATCTACATTTCCTTGGCTGTTGGATTCTGGGGTTTATTTCTATTTTTATCCTCAATTATCTTATAAAATATTATTCTTTTATAATATATCTCATAATTTGAAGTCTGATTTGGTTTGTTTCAAAGCCTTACTATAAATAAATTATTAATACATTAATACATTAATATTAATTCATTATTAAGAATATTAATAAGATTTATATATTATTAATGAGAGTTATCAAAGTGCTTGGTCCTCTGTAGGTTCCTTCAGCCTTAAAAAATGGATCTATAATATGAATACATCATAAAAATGGCAGAAAGTAGTATTTCCCCTGATTCCTATAAAACATTATTTAAGCCCACCATTTCTACTGCAAAATGATATATTTTGTGAACCTGGCATTGATTAACTAAATACTTTTTAGCTATTATGACCCACCTCAGACAAACTAGAAATGGTACATTTCTCTCAGGGGAAATTATTATCTCTGTAATAACAGAACAATGAGAAAATGGAGACAATACTTTCTGAAATCTGAAAATCAAGTGAATAATCATAATTAACTTGAGACTGACATTTAACACGGGGGTTGAAGACATAACATTTACAAGAACTGCTTGTTTTTATGTGACTTGGCTTTTTAAGTCACTATTCAGGGTAGAGACTCACTATCAACCACTGTCATTGGTATTCTTGTGAAGATTTATCATATAATGAACATGGCATAATGTGGTGGAGTGCAATATAAATATAAAATTGTATATTAGGAAATAAAACTTGGCAAATATATTTCAATCTCCAAGTGTCAAAGTTCAAATACAATTGACACTTATTTTCTCTGCATACAAACTAGAATGCCCCAGGTAGTTGATGGGGGGCTATGCTCCATTAGTCTTTCAAGAACTCATTCTGACAGTGATCCTACTATATTTAATAGTAGCTATTCACCATTTCAGCACATGGAAAGGGAGAAGATTATGGGGTAAGCCTTATGGGAATTGATATACTATAGACCTGGAAGAACTATATTAAATGTCCATTAGCAAGAACTTTGTTTCAAGGTCACATTTAACTTCAAGGGAGGCTGTAATTTAGTCTGGCTCAGCACATAGGAAGAAAGGGAGAACAGATTTTGGTGGAGAGGTAGGAGGTTCCACCACAAACTGTAATCCAGGATCACAAGGAGTTTATAATCTAGGGAAGAGAGAATACAGCAACACAAAGCAGCATACACCGAGCAACAATTTAATGATACAGATAATAAATATTTTAGGCATCCAGAAGAGGGCAAAATAAACCAAATCTTTAGAAAGAAAATATATGGAAACTAGATGAACTTTCAGAAAAGAAGAGCCAAGGCATTCCATATTCATGGAAACTGATTAGTGTCTAGGAAGGTACAGATAGTCCATGACCTATAATGAATGCTTTAACTCAATGATTTTCCAACTTTATAATGGTGCAAAAGCAACACACACTCAGGAGAAAACATATTTCAAGTTTTGAATTTTGAACTTTTCCCAGGCTAGCAAAATGTGTGATACTGTGTCCTGTGATGCTGGGCAGGGCAAAGAGCTGCAGCTCCCAGTCAGCTATACAATCATGATTTTAAACAATCAACACTCTACAATGTACTGTGTTGATAAGCTGTTTGGAAGGCTAAGTGTATTAAGTGCACTTTTGATTTATTATTTTAATTGGGACATAACCCCATTGGAGTATCTGCATTTGGTAGGTAGAGCAATAAGGTAGGATTTTGAAGATCAAGGTGCCCAAGTTCAAATGTCAACTCACCTAGCTGGAACCCATGGGCATGTCACTATCTCTGATTCTATTGTATTTGAGCAAAGCTAAATATGTATTACCTTCTACAATCTTCATATCAGCCTATATTTAGCATGTAGTGACAAGTTTAAAACAAGAATTCTTTTTTAATCTGGAAAGAGGATAGAAAATATGTTCATTAATGTGAATTCTAGGAGATGCTTATAATTTAGCAGTTTAGAAAACATTGAGAAAATGTATCAATTATTATTTTTTATTTCAAAAAGAAAGCTTTATAGATCAATTAGAATAGAAACATTGAAGTCTATTTGAATCCTGATCCTCACTTTCTAGTTGATTAGCTATTAAATAGTGATAATTGCTGTCTTAAAAGTACCCTACACAGCCGGGCGTGGTGGCGCACGCTTGTAATCTCAGCATTCGGGAGGCTGAGACCTGAGGATCCGGGTTCGCGGCCAACCTCAGCTACCTAGTGAGGCACTCCGCAACTTAGTGAGACTTGGTTTCAAAATAAAGAATAAAAAATAGGGCTGGGGGTATAGCTCGGAGGTAGAATGCCCCTGAGTTCAATCCCCAGTACTGAAAAAAAAAAAAAAAAAAGTACCCTACACATTTTGGTTTATTTCCCCATTACCACTTTTTTTCTCCTTTTCTAGCCTCTTTTCCTTAACTTTATAAAATGGTATAGATTCTCAGAAATCTGGATCATCTTTCTTTTCTTTTCTTTTCTCTTCTTTACTTTTCATTCTTTTTTCTTCTTTTCTTTATTTCTTGTACTGGAGACTAAACCGAGGGGCAATCTACCTCCAAGCTACACTCCCAGATATATATATATACAGGGAGTTCCTAGGTTACTGAGAGTCTTGCTATGTTTCTGAGACTATCCCCAAACCTTCCATTCTCCTGTCTCAGCCTCCTATATATTGGGATCACAATCATCTGCCACCATGTCTGGTAAGTCTAAACCTTTATAATTTACTCTTTATACTTGGCCCCAGATAGACTCATTGTTTTATGCATTGTGAACTGTTATTGTGCTCTTACTGCTCAACTATATCTTTAGACCAGCCTCCTAATCTCCAAAATGCAGACTCACAGACTACTGACTATGAGTATTCTGCTGACTCCACCACACACCTAAATAATCCCCCCACACACACATACACACACTCCTCCCTCAGCCTTCTCCACATGAGCACATAGCTTCATCATTATTTCAATATTTTTAATGTAAGAATTCTTGCAATTACTCTTGGTTTTTATGGTTTCCTCACCTCACATACACAATAGATCCATCACCAAAATATATGGAAAGTATGTCTCATCCTCTCTGTCTTCACAGCCATCACCTCAGACCTAGCCACCATAAACACATCTTTTCTGATCTACTAAAATCACCTTTTAGCTGATCTCCTTTCTCCACTCTACTCTTCCTCATATCCATTCTCCATAGCAGCAAAAGTGATATTTAGATACATGAAAGGAGTCATGTGACTCTTTCACTTAATACTCTTCAATCACATTCCATTGTCTTGGTATAATAATCCAAACTCCTTAGACCTTATTTCAAGACTGAAATAATCTGACTTCTTACTTTTTCAATCTCACACTGTATCATTCTTTCCTAATTGATATATACCTTGTTTTCTTTACATTCTCCTGGAAACCAAGCTAATACCTATCTAAGTGCTTTTGCATTATTAATTTTTTTTTTTTGGTAATGGGGATGGAACCCAGGGGTATTATACCTCTGAGCTACACCCTCAGCCATTTTAACTTATTTATTTTGAAATAGGGTCTTGCTAATTTGCTCAGGGTCTTGCTAAGTTTCCAATACTGGCCTCAAACCAGTGGTCCTCCTGTCTCAGCCTCCCAAGTACTGGGATTATAGGCATGCACCACTCTGCCTGGCTTGTATTATCCGTTTTTGGGTTTTTTTTTTTCTTTTTTTTTTTTTTTTGCATGGCTGGATCTTTTGTTCCTTTCAAGTCATAGCTAAGCTATTACTTCCACCAAAAATCTCCTCTGACTCCTAAAGTAGGAAATATTATATTAGGTGATTCATTTTCACCTATTGCATTCATCACAATTGGTACTTATATATTCTGATGTTTGTTTACTTGTTTAATTTCTTTCTGCCCATTTTGTCTATTATAATTTATTTTCATCAATATGTATTCAGTACTTGTGTATCGCCTAGGCTGTTAGAAGTTCTCTAGATATGCATATTTAATTCATGAACTAACCCAATGAATATCAAATGTGTTTTTCTTGCCTCACCACTCGTAGTGTGGTACAGAGATGAAATGCAAAGAATTAAACCAGGATTCTAAATCTGACTTCATTGCTTTCAGACCATGCTACTGGTTTAGAATATAGTGGATTAACAAAATGTCTTACACCAATAGCAAGCTACCAAAGAAAAGACTCCTAGTTATTCACAGTTCCCAAGAGGAGAGGACTCAGTTTTCCAGGAAGAGCCACACTGAAAAGTCCCAGGGCCAGTCAGCAGGCAAAGGCAGGAGGCTTGGGAAAACATAGGCAACAGCCTTTATTGAAGTGTTTGCAATAAAGAGTGGGCAAGGTGTGGTATGCAAGCTTAGGATTGGATAGTTTGAACAATTTCAGTAAACTGTGGGGTATAGGAGCTGCCCTTGGTTGTCTGATACTGGGTCCTGGAGCGACGAGGGAGGTGGAAAGAGGCCAAAATATGAGAAACCAGAAAAGGAGGTGGTTGGGTAGACTCTGGATTGTTTGGAATGTGTTTGAAAAGTGTCATGATTGAGTTTATTATTTTCTCTAGGAATTGGCTGGCCTGAGAGGGGTAGTCCCTTCAGGATCAGCAAGGTCCAAAAGCCCAAGAACCAGAATGCAGAAAACAAAGGACATGGTTTAAACAATTGCTCTGATAGGTAAGCCCTTTGGCTTTGCTCAACCTCAGACTTCAGGTTTGAAAAATGGGTATAATTATTATTGGATTATTTTCTCTAGCTCAAAAAACTGGCAAATGACAGTAATTTAGGTTTTACCTATAATAACAGCTGCGAACTTATATATAGAAATGTTTGACATTTCTGATAAGATTTTATTTTAATCTTAAGGGCTGTGCATGCTTATTTTGCTTCTTATTGTACAATGTTCTATCTTTCATTAATTACTTGACAAGCAAGTGATTGCTCAAGGAGGAAATTTATAAACTAACTCTGTCCCACGTCTGAATCTGTCAATCCCTCTACATTAGGAAATGATTGACTCCTAGGTTTATAGTATACATACGTTCACATCCAAGAATCATACCATTAATAATGCTATCATTAATATTTGTATATTTAATTTCAGGGGTGAGCCTAAGGCATTTTTCCCTTAAATTTAAACTTCAAGTCACACTAGTTCACTTTCTTAATTTATTACTCATCCTTATAATCAGTCAACTAAATAATCATTAGATTCTATTCCTTGTCAAGATTTGTAATATCCAGCAACATAAATAATTTGTACCTTGATATCATCTAAAAACAATATCAACATTAAAAGGATTGGATAAATACACTGTTTCTATATATATTAATAATTATAGTATACTGTAGGATCTGATATTGGAGAATTATTATAAAAATTATATAAATACAGAATAAATAATTAAATATAACACCAACCTTTTTGTTAGGAATAAAGATAACTTTCTTTACTAACATGCTTGCTAATATAAGACATACTCTAAGAGAAGAGTGAGGTAATTAATGGGAAATGTTCCCAAATCCTAGGAGAGGTCAGTTTCTGCAAATTAGGGCAGCACTGGCAGGATGAAAAAGATGGATGAGAATCCTATAACTGGTCCAAGACATGTTGGACATGATCCCTAATTAGAGGACTGCTAACCATAGAGGAAAAGAGAAAGAATCCTATCTTTAAGGAAATATTTGAATCTGAGATTTAGAATAGAGAGAAGACCAATTTTTATCTTTTTTATTGAAAAAGACTTAATGCCATCAAAAAAAGTAAGACTCATGATGTCTGGTTTGGCCTCTCTGATTGACAATGGTACTGATAGGAACAATTCAGACTTGGAATAAGTGACTTCAAAGCAAAGGTAGGGATGGTAGAAACTTCTATAAACATGTCAATAATTGGGGCTGTGAATTCTTAATACCTCATTTACTAGGCATCTAGGAAAAGTTAATCCAATTGCAAAGGAGATTAATTAAAAGATATGGCAGTGGAATGATTTGGCTCAAGATTTCTGAGATAAAAGTAGAAGGTTATCCCATTACCATTTTGGATACAGAAATCTTGAGCCCAATAAAAATTATCTTCTTTGAAGGATACCAGAGAACAGAAATAGATGACATATTTGACTTCTGTCCTTTGCTCTTTTCAGAAATTTAAGGAAAATGTGACATATTGAGATAATCTTTCATATTTTCTTTCACTCTAGGTTTTTTGACTTTTTAAAAATGAACTCCAATGGGCTATTTGCTCTGAAATATGACTCTCCAATTTTCCCATAGCTTCAGATTGATTTGTATAACCAATTTTCTGATTTACATTCCTACCCAAATGCTCTGAAGGGAATTCTACCTTAGTGTAATCAAAATGAAATAATTTCCCAAATACATGGACATGTGCACAAGTGTTTTACACACACACACACACACACACACACACACACACACACACACACACTCTGCAAATTGCTCTTTCGCAGTCACCCCAGTAGTTTCCACTATAATCTATTCACCCAAGTTAGAAATCTGAGTCACTTTTGTCTATATCCCCCCACACTCTCTAACATCTGATGATCCTCTGGGCTTTCTCTGTGAAATCATGGCAGGTGAGGACATGAAAAGCACACCATCACCTCTTGCATCCCCCATACTGAACCTGCAGACAGACTTAATAAATCATTATACCCTTTTCTGCTATGCCTGAATTCACCACTACATAATTCCTAAAACAACACCTCTTCCCAATACCTCCAGGTGATTGGAATTGACACTCAAGAATTTGCCTTTCAGACTTAGAAATTTCTTTTTCTCAATCAAGACCCTCTCCAAATAATCCTCAGTACTGCTGCTGGAGGAATCTCTTACTTTCTCTCTTAAAACCTACCTCTCTGTGCCCAATTTATCTACTATAGAGTTTAAAATCATCAGGAGAGTTTATAAATCATCTCTGTATCCTGAGTTCTATCTACCTTTTCCCTCTCCTTGATATCACTTTTTGACTTCTAGCTGATGCTCCAATGAGGGCAAGTGACTTGCTACACCCTTTATTTTTCACGTGGCTTTGCCCATTATGTTTCTGCCCATACTCTTTCCATTGCCAGAGACCTCTCCTCTCTCTCATGCATCCCAATTTATTCTTCCTTCAAGTCTCTGCTAGGGCACTCTTACTTCTAAAAGAATTATTCTCAACTTTGCTACACAGCTCCTGTCCCTTTATTCTGTTGGACAGGAAGCCTTTATCAGAGTTCCAGTTGTACCTATTCATGTCTCCATCATGGAACAAACATATCCTCCCATGGTTATTTATCCTTTTGTTTTGTTTTGTTTTTGGTGGTGGTACTGGGAATTTAAACCAGGGGTGTTCTACTCTGAACTACATCCCCAGTCCTATTTTATTTTGTTATTTGGAAACAGGGTCTTGCTAAGTTGTGAGAGCCTCACTATGCTGCTGAGGCTGGCTTCGAACCTACAATCCTCCTGTCTCAGCCTTCCAAGTACTAGAATTATAGGTATGCACCACCACACCCAGCTCTATGGTTTATTATAATGAAATTGTCTCTCTGACTCTCCTGTAAGAATGAAGACCAGTGTCTGTGGACACCTGAGTCCCTAAATCTCTGTACAGGGAACCAATAAGTATGTCCAAGTGATCTAAATGGAAAGATGGTAAGCAGTCTAACATAAAACTTCCTATGTAGAAGTCGCCAATCTATTTGCATTGTTTGCTAAGCATTATAACCAGAGAGATGATTGTTATTTTTATATTTCATTTTAAGCAGAGTTATCATCACAGAAGCTCGTGTTGAGATATTAAATCTCTATTAGGAAGAGAAGGCAGTACCACACGGTGACAAGTTAGATTTGTTTGTTAAGGCTACAAAACACAATACCACAGAGTGAGTGGCTTAAACAACAGAATCTCTCACAGCTCTGGAGATTAGGAATCTAAGATCAAGATGCCAGCAGGTTTGATTTCTTCTGAGATCTCTCTCTTTGGCTCTCTGATGGCCACCTTCTCACTGTGTTCTATGTGGTCATTCTTTATCTCCTCTATTATAGTGGACCAGGGCTCACTTACATGACTTTGTTTTAGTTTAATCATCTCAGTTAAGATCCTATGGTGTTAAGGGTTCAATATATGAATGTTGGAAAATACAATTCAGCCCATAGCACAAGGCAATACAAGTCAGGAATCTTCTTTAATAATCTAGTTTATAAAAAGCTACATTCAGTGATATTTCATTTATATGACATTCTGGGGAAGGCAAAACTATAGGGAGGGAAACAGATTACTGAGAGCTAGAAGTTAAGGGCTAGGGAGGAGTTGACTGCAAGAGAGAGCATGGGGGATATTTTGGGGAAGAGGGATGATTAAGATTTATTTTGATTGTTTAGTTTCCAAGACTTTATGGATTTGTCAAAATGCATAGGACTATATATCAAAAAAAGGGTAAATTTAGCCAGGTGTGGTGGCACATGTTTGTAATCCCAGTACTTGGGAGGCTGAAAGAGGAGGATCACAAGTTAGCAGCCAGCCTCAGAAACTTAGTGAGAACCTATTTCAAAATTTAAAAAAAAGAATAAAATCAGGCTGGGAGTGTAGCTCAGAGATGGAATGCCCCTGGGTTCAATCCCCAGTACCACAAAAAAAAAAAGTTAATTTTCCTATGTGTAAGTTAATAATAAATCTAAGAAACATATGCTTTATGGCCCTTTTGTATCTTCTTTTTAAATATAGATATGTAACATATATATGTGTATATGTATATATATATATATATATATATTACAACATATGCACAATTATACATGCTTGTATATTTATATAAGTATTTCTGGCAATATACAAGAAAGTATTTAGAATGGTGACCCTAAGAGAGGAGAGTAAAGGGCCCAATGTTGGAGAAAGACTTGATTTTCATTGTAGTTACTTCTATTATCTGAACTGCTTACCATATCAGTATAGTATTTTTCACCTAAAGAAACACTAAAATAATCTGCAAATGTTATATCATTTTGCAACTTGAGACCTTACATAAATAAATGTTTCTTTCTAACCAGACAAACTTGAAATATCTTTTCTTTGAATCCGAGCACAATTAGGTTATGGAAGGGTTCTGAAAGCTACTTGGCAAAAGAAGCAGTCTGAACAGTGGGATTACAACCTTTCCCTGTTCCGTAAGAGATTCTAACAATTACTCCCTGGTGGGTAGCCAAAGCCAAAAATCAATCAAGGTAAAAGCAGCAGGTTGCATGGTGCATGGTGGAAATGGCCTCAGTTTCATCAATAGAAGTAAGTACAGCCTTTAAAAGTAGAAAAGACTCAGAAAAAAAAATGTGGAAACTTTGTATACAAGCTGTCCAATATGGTAGCCAGTGTGCGCACACACACACACACACACACACACATACATACACACACATACATGGACATGGACATTATTAAATTTTGTATTTAAACTACCATGGAAATACATTATACACCCAGAATTAACTTGTCACTAAGAAAACTTTAAGCAGCACATTGGTAAGGAGGCTATGCTAAGTCTCAAATGACTAGACAGAGTAATGGCCTTGTCCTGAGAGTTATGCAGGACCCTAGAGAACACACTGAGGGCCTCACAGACGATGCACCCAGACATTCAAGCTTCTCAAAACAATAGTATTTATTACAGTCTATGAACGAGGCACGCAAATAGTATCTTAATTAAAAAAAAAAAAACTAAGACAACATTTTTAAGAAAAACTATCTCTGTACGTATACACATATGGATGAGTGTGTTTCCATGTTGTTCTCTGCTTCCGAGGCTGATTCTCTAGGAACTATTCCTATTTCATTTTGCCTATCTTTTCCTAAAGAGTGACTATTTTTCCAGGGTAGGAAAACAACTGATTAATCCAGAGTGGAAAGGTTGCTCTTTGTGTGCAGGGACACATCTGTACATCATTCCAGAAACTCTTCAGGAATTTTGCTAGTTGAAACATTTTTCACTATTTTTGTTTGTTTGTTTTAACCTTTTATTCGGAACCTTAGTTCTCATACAGAAAAATGTATGACATATGGATTATAAATGATTAGTTTGTATTATTATAATTTTAAGGATATAAATCTTTAATCAAATATATGTGCTATAAATCATATTTTCTCTCAGTTCTTTGTATGCCTTTTCTTTTTTTTTTTTTTTTTTGTGGTACTGGGGGTTGAACTCAGGGGCATTCTACCTCCGAGCTATACCCCCATCCCTATTTTTTATTCTTTTATTTTGAAACCGAGTTTCACTAAGTTGCGGAGTGCCTCACTAGGTAGCTGAGGCTGGCCGCCAACCCGGATCCTCCGGTCTCAGACTCCCGAATGCTGGGATTACAAGCGTGCGCCACCACGCCCGGCTCGCCTTTTCATTTTTTAAATGATGCCTTTTTTTGTGGTACTGGGTAGTAATCCCACAGGTGTTCTAGGCATTCTGCCTCTGAGCTATATCCCTATCCCTTTTTCTTTTTTTTGTTTTGAAACAGAGACTCACTCGGTTGATGAGCATTGTGGTATGCTGCTTAGACTGTCTTTGAACCATCATCCTCCTGTCTCAGCCTCCCAAGTAGTGAGGTTACAAAGGTGTGCACCACTGTGCCTGACTTTAAATGCTGTCTTTCAGAGAGCACAAGTGTTGATTTCCATCAAGGACAATACAAGCAAGTTTTGTGTTTAGTGAATCTTTAATCAAATCTAAGCATTATTTAAACACTTTAAAATTTCAAATATATTTTTCTAGATTTTCTCCAAGAATATTTACAGTCTTATATTTTAGGTTGAAGTGTAACATTCACCTCAAATTAACATTTGTACCTGAAGTGAGGAAAGAGGTGTATTTTTTTTGGGGGGGGTAGGAGTTTCAGATATTCTAGTATCCTTTATTAAAGTGACAAAATTATCTCATTTGCAGGAAAATGGATGGACCTGGAGAACATTATGTTAAGTAAGATTAGACAGTCACAGAAAGTGAAGTGTTGTATGTTTTCTTTCATATGAGATAGCTAGGGAATAATCAGGATATAATAACAACTTTAGATAATGGAGGAGAAACTCCAGGAGAGCAATAGAGGGTATTTAGGGGAGAATTAATGAAGGAAATATGTACATATGTGAAGTTATCAAGGCTAATCTCAGTATTATGTATGGGGAGGGGGGGTTGGCAGGTGGGTGTCACCAAGTGCTATGTGCATGTATGTATATCATTGTCATTCTGAACTATATTATGATATGAGACTATAATGCACCAATAAAAGTGTGTTAAGAATTTAAAAAAAGGAAAAAGAAAAAAAGTGACTTTTCCTTCCCTGTTGTATTACCTTGGTGCCTTTTTTACTTTTATAGAATCAATTTGTGACTTTACTTCTGGACACTATTCGATAGCGTCGGTCTATGTATCCACCCTTATGTTAAATTATCATGGTTTTCATTTCTAAAGCATTATGATAAGTTTTGAAATCATATAGAGTGCGTCCTCGAAATTGCTAGTTCTTATTATAGTATTTGCTTATTTTGGTTCACAATAAGCTGTCCAACAGATATCACTAGACCTTTATCAGAATGGCTAAAGTAGAAACTAACCACTTCATCCCAATTGCCGAACAATCATAGCAGAAAGCTGCACTTAATGCTGACTAATCCTTCTTAAAATTCTACTTCCTTGAGAATTTAGCCTAGTAATTCCCCAGCACATTGATAACTCATTGCTAATTTTAAGCATTTTTTTTTCATATTTCCCCTGGCTTTTTCTTTTTGGGGGTCATAATATCTATGAATTTTTCCATTTGTAGAAGTAGAAATCCTGGAACTTCATTTTTAACCAGAAGCTAGTTGTTACTGTAATAAAATACCCTGTACTAGTGAAATTAAATATACATTTTAAACAATAAAGTATTCAAATCTATACATGTTTAATGTAACCCATTCAATATTTACATCAGATCCATGCCTTTAAGTTTGGCTCTAGCATTCTCCTATATTTGACATATAGTCACTTGTTTCAAAATAATTTTATACCACTAAGAAAGGACTGAGAGAGGAGAACAAGAAAGTATGAAGCCATCTACTTACTATGATAATATAAACCTCACAAGCTAACAAGCTGGAGGGCAAGAAGGCTGCTGATGTCACTATCGTCCAAACCCAAAGGCCTGAGAACCAGGGGAGCCAATGGTGTAAATTCCTGTTCATATCTGAAGACCTGAAATTCAAAAGCATCAATGTCAAGGGCAGGAGAAGATGGATGTCCCAGTTCAAAACTGCTTTCTTGAAGGCAATATTTTCTCAGTCTACCAATATAAATACTAAAATCTTTTAGGAATACCCTCACAGATAGTTTTTTTGTTTTGTTTTTTGTTTTTGTTTTTTGCGGTACTGGAGATGGAACTCAGGGGTATTCTACCTCTGAGCTATACCCCCCAGACCTATTTTTTATTCTTTGTTTTGAAACAGGGTCTCACTAAGTTGCAGAGGGCCTCACTAGGTAGCTGAGGCTGGCCCCGAACCCAGATCCTCCCGTCTTCTCAGCCTCCCAAGTACTGGGATTACAAGCATGAGCCACCACGTCTGGCCTCACAGACACATTTTTTTAAAAAAGTTATTACTAACTATCTGGGCATCACTTAATACAGTCAAATTGATACATAAAATTAACCATCACACAAAGCCAGCCTAATAATGACTGGGAAGATAGAAGGCCTCTTCATTGGAAGAACTACAAGATCTCACTGCAGATAGTATGGATAGAAGAAGGATTAGCAAACATGAAACATTTTTGTACTGTCTGTTCATATTCAAATCTTGTGAGATCTGCAATGTAATGGATGTGAAATCAGTCAAAAAAAACTTTCTGTTGTCCCACAATGCCTTACCCTTTATTTTTAGTTATACTATGTAATTATGTTTTAAGTGTTCTCAAAATTATGCATAAGGCAAATGGAAAAAAGACTAGGCTAAGGAGGATGGAAAAGACATATAATTTTAAACTCATTTTTTTGTTTTACAAAATAAACTCTAGGACTGATTTTCTATATTTTCTGGTACATTAGTCATGAACTTATAATTCTTCAGTTAGGAATAGACTAGCTCATGCTACTCTAGGTTTAGCTTAGGCTAGCTGCTGTGTTTCTGGGAGGCCATGCCAAAAACTTGGATACATGGAATGTCTCAGAGTCTTAAGATGCTGAGAACTTCAGTTTATGATAAGAGGGAGAGAATTGGGCAGAATTATGGTTCTTAAAGTGTCCTAATGGGACCTTAGCATTTGTTGTTACATGATCCTCACGGGAATACTACCTCTAAATCTCTAATTGCTTATAATTGAATGATTGTGGCTCAATCCTTTAGGGATTTATTTAAACTCTCCTTTAACCCATTTCAACTTTCAGCCAGTATAATCTTCTCAGGGTATCAAATTTCATATATGTTTGGAGTGTTCCCAATCCTTTGGATGTGACTATGGTTTATTGTGGGCAATAGAAAAGTATTTGGTACTTATGTTTTCAAATTCACTTATTAAAAAAAAAAAGAGCCTGTAGTCCCATAGTTCCTATTAGATGAATAAAAAATTGTGTGTGTGTGTGTGTGTGTGTGTGTGTGTGTGTGTGTCCATCTACTGGCTCTGGTGCTTTTTAAGATGAATTAAGAGTAAGATAATTTCCTCCTTAAAATCCTTTATTAACTTGGCTTGTTTACCCATACTCTAATAAAGTTAGTAAAACTTTTTTTTGTTGGGCTATAAAAAAGCAAAATTGTTCATCACTTGAGTTTTCCCATGTTCCCTCAGCTCTGGTGCATGAGAATAATGCAGCAAGTTACCATTTTATAATTGTGTTTTTATTCCTCCTTTAGAGTCACTTTTCCATTTTTCTCCTATTGGAAATATGCAATAGAAAAACACTCATAACTTTCTCACTGCCTGTGGGAGTTAATAGCTGCTAAGGATAATAAGCAAGAAGAATATTATAAGGTATAATAATGTTTCCATGTTTTTTAGGATGAAAATCCAGACAGAAAATTTAATTTGATAGTCAGGAATTTGCGCTATAGAGGGCAATGGTAAAAAAAAAAAAAGCTTCAATAAGTGACTAAAATTACTAAGAAAATGTTTGGTGAATGGTATATATGTACCAAGATATGCACATATACACATATTTTTGTATTTTTGTGTGTATGTGTATATATTTGTGTATATACAAAAACAGCATATATACAGAGATTTACAAATAATTGTTTTTAGAGATTAGCCTATTTGGGTGATTTTTTTGTTGAATACCAACAGTGCTCAAGGTCTGTTTTTCAGATTGACGGGCGCATAGAAGTCTGTTTCTGCAAAAATGCAGATTCCCATAACATGTCCTGATTACTGACCAAGGGCAACAGTATTGTTTTGTCTCAAGATGTTTCCTCAGACTGTTACAGTAAAAACTATGTGAATATTTGTTCTTTGAACCTTGGACCTAGAGATGATTGTTTTCATAGATGCAACCATTGTGAGAAAGCTTTAACCTTGAAGTATACTCTGATGTTCTAAAAAAAAGTATGTAAGGGCTGAGCTGAATAAACTCGGTGCAGCAGTATCCACTGTCAGCCCTCCTAAATCTATCCCTTGTTTTTCTCTTTCTTAAGTAACTTTTGTCTTTGTTTTTCTCAAACCACACTTTCTCCCTCCAAGCTTGTCTGACTTAGCTGGCTGGCTCCAGCACCGATAATTTTTCCTTTCATTTATATATTTTATTTTGAATATTAGATCTATTATCAAGATATCAAGGGAATGGAGGTGTAGCTCACTAGTAGAGTGTTTGCTTATCATGTAAAAGGGCCTGAGTTTGATCTCCAACACTGCAAAAACAACAATAGCAACAACCAGGGCCTATAAATCATAGCTGTAGACATGTTGGCAAAATTTACTAATGACTCTAAGACTTTGAAGAAAAAAAAACAGGGATTCCCTTTTTCTGCCTTCTGACTCTTCTCTGCCACAAATTATGTTAAGAAGAAAAAAAATGAGTCTTTATGTATATAGGCTGGAATATCTCAGAGGGAAGAATTGTGCCACATATGTTTGATGAAATTGTGTTAGAAGATTCCTGTCCTAGAACTAAATTCTGTTATCTGAACATGGCAAACCCATGAGGAATTAAGACTCCAAATATTGGTCAGAAATAGATTATTCTACCTTCACTCCACATTAGAATTGTCCCAGACATAGAAAGCATCTGTATTGCAAACCACTGTAAATTGTGCACAAGTCTAGATGACATCTCTCATACATTATGCCAAGTAAACATTTCAAAATATCTTATATAGATTATGAGGGAGGGTGGGAATTGAGGAAGGTTTAAATGAGAAATGTGTGCACGTATTCCTTTACCAGCTTGTACTAACAAAGATGTATGATTGCAATGCACCAATAAAAAATTAATTAATTTAAAAATGAGGATAATTTTAGACTAATTTATTGATTTTTCACATTTCCAAGACTCACCTAATAAGTTGCTAGTTTTCTGAATTTTTCTAAAAATTTAGATAAACTATTCACATAAGGAAGATTTATTGTTGAAATTCCAACATCATTATATATCAGTATAATGAACGTTCTACTAGCATTCTGTGAAAATTAAAGCTGGGTTGTTTCCATTTCAAAATGAAATAAAGAAATATAGGAAATACTTTGAATTGGAAATGAGGGAAAATTCTACTAATAAAATTATGAACACTCCAATGACTCAGTTTCAAAACAAAAAGCCAAAAATCAGGCTAAGGGTGTAGCTCAGAGATAGAATGCCTTTGGGTTCAATCCCCAGTATCAACCCCTCAAAAAATTAACCTAAAAATAAAACTAGGGGGGTCTTAATCCCTTTCTTCCCAGAAGGTCCTTATCATTTGCAGGATTTATGCACTTCTTTCCCATGGTCACTTCTGCTTACCAAGGAATAATGAAGGAAATAATCTTTTCAAGCAACAAAAAGGTGACCCTACATATTCCCCCTAAAGCACCCCTACAAGGGAAAAAGCAATTGATCCTTCCCATAATGTCACAAATCTGCTCTATGACAATTTTGAAACTAGGAGGAAAGAAGGGGCATAGAAAGGTTAGTCAGTGATTTCTAAGTTGCACTTAGACAGGAATAGGAAGTTCTATTATGCTATTGAACAGTAGGGTGGCTATAGATAGTGATTTTGCACTTTATATATCAAAAAGCCAGAAGGAAGAATTTTGAATGTTTTCACTATAAAGAAGTGATAAAAATTCGAAAAGATATCTTTTACCTGATCTCACAATATATACCTGTATCAAAACATTACCTAGTACCATTACTATGCATAATTTTATGTTTTTATGAGTCTATATTTTAAAAAATTAAGATAATAATTTTAAGTAAATAAAATTCTGCTTCACTGATCAACATTTAATGGAGACCATGGCAATGCCTGCCAACCATTTTCAAATTAAAAAAAAATAGACTGTACCTATATAATCCACTGGGATAAACTGTAGCATATTTGGGACTGTCTACATAGGGTATGGTGAAAAGAGATTATTTTAAAAATAATATGATAGTATTAGAAAAATAGAATAAAAGTGATAGAAAGAGTATTAACTATTAAATCTATATAAAACTTTCAAATAAAAGCTTTCCAATAATGAGAAATTTGAGTTTTCTTTTGTGAAAAATAGACTTTTATGTTTGATTTTTATGATTGAGCTGGCTCCAGGCAATATCTAATCACGATTTTTAATGATGATCTTTCTTCAAATCCTTGAGTTACATAAAAAACATTTTTTTCACACATAGATAATAAAAGACCAGCTTCTCTCTTATAGGTGCTTAAAATCTGGCAAATTGAAATTATATTTTAAAAAATCTAAAAGCACTTTCTTTTTCCTCATTTGCTAAGGTATTTTTGAAACCTCTTATAATAACGCGAATGGATTTCAAACCCCAAAAAACATTTGTATATGGGATACTCCAAAACAACAGAGAAGATTGAATTTTCAGAATATGTATTCATTTTGAGAGTGGTCATACTGCAGCAACTTTGTATGCAATAGTAGAATACACCTGCCACAAACGGACAAGGTTAGTCTCCCGCTCCTGAAGTTATATCCCCTAGCCATTCTCTTACCATCACCCTCCAGTTTACTTGAGGCCATTTTCTTTGCTCTGAATGTAAACTGCATCCACAGCAACTTGATTTGCTTTTGCAGAGTGTTAACAAGGTACAGCATCTCCTTAGTGTCAAAATGCCAGATTACAGCAAAGACTGTCAGCTATGGCTCCTACAACTCCTGCATGAATACCCACTTGTTCTCAACATCTGATCCCAGAGAGCAGAGCAGCAGCAGCAGCAGCAGCAGCAGCAGCAGCAGCAGCAGCAGCAGCAGCAGCAGCACCTGAAAAGTTACTGGAAATGCCAATGCCAACTCTCAGGTTTCACTCGACACTCACAGAATCAGCACTCTGTGGGGATGGCCCCACGGTTTTTGCATTACCTAGTCTCCAAGGCTTTGTGATTCATACTCAAGTTTAAGAATCACTACCCTAAGGTGTTGATATTTCAATGGACATGGACATCTGTAACCCAGTCACAGCACAAAAGTTGGGACATTCTGTGTATGCTTTGTTGTTGTTGTTGTTAATATCATTTAGATTTTCTCAAACTTTTGTAAGAAAAAAAATTTGAGCTTAACAGCCATGTAAAGAAGTGTCTATGCGCTATGTAAAAGCCACTGTCTACACTATTTGTTGTGTGGAAATATGTTCAAACTTGGCTCAGTGGCCCAGAGGTTTATAGCTATACATTTCAGGAACCATTTAGATATGGACAAAGATGAGTAAGATAATGCCATTGAAGAAGGACCATGAAAACACTTGCATAACCCCCCACAAAGGCCCTTGCCAATTCACTTTTTACAGTATCTGATATTTCAGAATTGAAGATTCTGATCTGAGGTGAGGCATTCCACCTTCAAGAGTACTCCTTGAACATACATGCTCCTCTTTGATGGGGAAAACAGAATCATCCATTAACATTTTTGCTTGTAAAACTAATTTTAGCTACTGCGTAACACAGAGAAGATAGAAAATAGGAAAAGAATGGGTGAAGTGGGAAGGAGATTGAGAAGAAAATATAAAAGAATGCTCACAGGAAAAGACAATATCTGAAAATGAAAGAACTCAGCATAGCATCCTAATGAGCTAGGAGGCACTGTGAACTTGGTCACTCTAGTGTTCATTGAAGCAAAAAGAAGCTGAGGAATGAGGAGAAAGAAGAAGAAGGGGAAGCAGAGGAGGAAGAAGATGAAGAGGAAGAAGAGATTAAAGAGGAGGGGAAAAAGAAATAGGAAGAGGGGAGAAGGAGAAGAGAAAGGGAGAAGGACAGAGCTTCACATGTGTAACTTCTGTAATCCTAGCTCTGGTTAGGTCTCTCACTTTTTTTCCACCATTCACACCACAAATGTTTACTTCAACACACACATCACCATCTCACTGAGCTCTTACTTAAAACACAGGAAGAAATAGATCAACCAGTTTATTTCCTGAAATTTTAAACTAGCTCTGGGTATCAGAAGATGAAGCATCCTTACTTAGCATTGAATTTAAAGAGGAGTTCAAAGCACTGGTGTATTTGCCTGTCAAAACTATTAACTTCTCTCTAAAATTTTCAAAAAGAATTGAAAAAATTGGAAAGTCAACAATGAAGTGAAAGTTAAAGTAGGGAGTAAGGCTACTGCAATAACTTAATGAGGCCGTAAGCAATTTAGCAAGACCCTGTTTCAAAATAAGAAAGTAAAAAGGGCTGAGGGTGTAGCTCAGAGGAAGAATGCCCTGGAGTTAAATCCCTAGTGCCAAAGATAAGAAAAAAGGAGGTAATGCACTCTACCCATGAGCACAGTGGGGTGTAGTGGTAGTGGGGAATTGAATGTAGGTATATTTTGAATCAAGTAAGCCCTTAGAGATTAGCTGATGGGAAAGAATACCAGTCTAACTCACCAAATCTCAAAGAGAAGCTAACCATGAGAAAGAAGGGAGTCAGGGAGTCTGGAGTTGGGTGTAAATAAAGGCTTAGGTTGTGTTAAGAAAGAACTGGTCTTAGGCATGATGTGAAGTTGTTGGCCACTCAACCTTGGAGCTTTGGGCATCTTTTAATAACATGACCGCCTATTTTGATGTAACAAAGAAACCTATTTCATTAAAAAAAAAAAAAAAAAAAAAAAAACTTGTAATATTCTAGGAATCTTGTTTTTCCCTACCTTGAAGAATAACCATCCTGGTCTTGGGTCTGCACTGATGGCTTCAGTAGGAACAGCAAAGGGAACACAGCTCTAGTCTTCTGTTTGTGAAGCCAGGTGTTTCAGCATTTTTCTTATGTGGTTTCAGCTGTTTGTTTTTGGTCTGAATATTTTTTTCACATGTAGAATCCAAACTGAGACAGACCAGGGGAAGGTAGTTCTTGCCTTTCATCAGTCACTCTTTTTCAAGGAAGTGTTGTTGTCTTCCAGATCCTTCTTTTGAGCCAGCTTAGAGCAACAGTGGTTTGGGGGATGGCTTCAGACTCTCACTCCAGTGTCTCCTACAAATAGGGTTTAGTGGTAAGGTCATCTTTCAACCATAACCTCAAACACCAACTGGCACAGATTTCACATGAAGATATCTCATAGGAAATTGGCAGTCACTTTATAATTCTACTTGTTTCAAAGTCCTATGTTGTATTTTTCTATATTTGATAGAGTAATTATAAATTACTTTGTGGATTATTTGTATCTATTTTTCTATTTTGTTACTTGAAACAATGAAATAGATAACAGGTAGTGTATTATTAAAGTTATTCTGAGAAACAGAAGCAATAGTATGCCTATTATTTTATTAATGCATGTGGGGAGAGAGAGAGGGAGAAAGCGAGAGGGAGGGAAGGAGAGAGGGAGGGAGGAAGGGAGAGAAGAAGGGATGAATGGAGGGAGGTTATGAGGAATTGACTCCTTCAATTATGGATTTGAGAAGTCCCAAGATCCACAGTTGGCAAACTGGAGACCCAAAAGGCCAATGAGGGAAACTTCAGTCTTAACCCAAAAGCAGAAGGTTAATGTCCAGCTCAAGCAAGGAGAAAGAATATATTCTTCCTACTCTGTCTTTTTGTTCTATTCAGGTTTTTATGGATCACAGAAAGCCCACCCATATTGGGAAGGGTAAAAGGGTAATCTTCTTCAAGAACTCTATGGATACACATGTTAATTTTATCCAGAAACACCCTCAGGGACACACCCAAAATGTTTAATCAAATATCTGGGTACCCCATGGATCAGTAAAATTCACACATACAATTAGCCATCAGGGTGGCCTGATCTACTGAAAAATCAGGTTTCCAGTATGTGAATAGCACAAATCAAAGCCACAAAGTCACAAATCACAGCTTAACATGTGGGTTCCACAGACATTCTACCCACAGTCAGAAATAGGTGTTTTATCTCAAGTTGTTGTTTTAATCAGGCTTTACATCTGTATTTGTCAATTTTTATAGGTGGGAAGCAATTTGGATGCTCAAATATTTAACCTTTATACAGAGAGGCTACTCTTATTAATCATTTGATTAAAACTACCTTAGATATCATGTCTGTCTTACAAATTTTATGCACCTAATGATTTTGACTAAGTTTTACATAGTTAAATTTCTGGAGAGTCAAAATATCTTAAATACATATGCAACTAGTATAAAACTTTTAATATAAAATAGCAATCAATATACACTTTAGATATTACATGCCATTTAGATTTTGTATAACATAGTTGAGTATTAGTCTTGAGGTTGTATAAATTTTAGTGTATAAATTGTGGAACAACATGTAACACTTTATTGAGCACTACTAGAAACTCACATAGGTCATTATTATGGAACTTTTTGTAATTTTCCCCTTTAGACTATCATAGTGGACCAAATGGTTCACCAAAAGATTCAGCTTTTCTATATATATAAATCTAATTATTACTAGTCAGCCAGTAGAGTCTCTTCAAGTCCCATTCCTTTGTCCTTATTGTATTATTTTTATATATTTTCAAAAGCATTGGGATAGGGGCATTTTTGTCTATTGAATTATATTTTTTAAAACCCGTGGTTTTAATTAGTAGAAAATAATATTAGAAATCAAAATATGGATGCTAAGGGGGTCACATTGTATTATTTCATATGAGTACTGGTAGTAAATCAATTGCTGTATTGTCTGGATATTGTACCTTTGGAAAAAAAAAAAGAAATCCTCCTCTCTCTCAAGAATATATCATGAAATACAAAGATATAGGGCACACAGCATTTCAAACAGCCTCTCCGTACTATTAATAGAGAGTAGAAATAAAAAGGAGAATAGCCACAATCAATTCTTTGAAATGCCATCTCCATTAAATTTTCACTTTGCAAAAATATATAAACTGCAACACATACATTTGTGTGAGTGTACATTTCATTTAGAACATTTATTTATTGTACAACCAATTTATCTTACATGCAAACAATCCTGCAACCAACTCAGAAAGTGATAAACTTTATTTTTTTTAATTATTTTTATTGTAGTAATTCATGAAATATAGCATACACCTTTGTTAAGTACAAGTTGTTAACAACATATTTGCACACAATTCTCATTTGACCCCTTCCCCAATTCCCACCCCGTTCCTTCCCCCTCCCTCCCCCTCAGGTTCAGTTCAGTGAGTGACCTTGATATGATTGTGTAAGTACATCATGTGCCTTAGGGTGTCCCTCTGCCCCATGCATCCACTACAATTAAATCAACTTCTTTGCTTATCGAGGATCTCTCCTTTTCATCTGGAGACCCTCCTATGCCCCATCTTCTCCCTAGCATCCGCATATTAGGGA
>PVLC010001840.1:0-129917 GCA_004027655.1 Graphiurus murinus | reverse complement strand
TATTTGGTTTTGGTATTAGTGTGATGTTGGCTTCATAGAATGTGTTTGGAAGGGTCCCGTTTCTTTCTATTTCACGGAATAGCTTGAGGAGTATTGGGATTAGCTCTTCTAAAAATGTTTTATAAAATTCACTTGGGAAACCATCTGGCCCTGGGCTTTTGTTTGATGGTAAACTCTTTATTGCTGTTTCTATTTCTTTCATTGTTATTGGTCGGTTTAAGTTTTCGATATCTTCTTGACTCAATTTAGGGAAGTTGTATGTGTCTAGGAATTTGTCAATTTCTTCTAGATCTTCCATTTTCTTGGAGTACAATTTTTCAAAATAGTTTCTGACTATCTTCTGTATTTCTATACTATCGGTGGTAATATCATCTTTTTCATCTCTTATTTTGGTGATTTGGGTTGATTTTCTGTTTCTTTTGGTTAGATTGGCCAATGGTTTATCTATCTTGTTTATTTTTTCAAGGAACCAGCTTTTAGTTTTGTTGATATTCTGTATTTTTTTTATTCTCTAATTCATTAATTTCTGATTTTCGTGATTTCCTGTCTTCTCCTGGCTTTGGGGCTAGATCGTTCTTGTTTTTCAAGGGCTTTGAGCTGTGTCATTAGGTTATTTAATTGGTGGTTTTCTGTTCTTCTTATGTGGGCGCTCAGTGCTATAAATTTCCCTCTTAGTACTGCCTTCAGGGTGTCCCAGAGGTTTTGATATGTTGTATCTCTGTTTTCTTGGTTCCTAGGAATTTTTAAATTTCTCCCCTTACTACTTCTATGATCCACTCTTCATTCAGCAGTGTGGTGTTCAGTCTCCATGTGCTTACTCGGTTACTTTGGGTCTTCCTGGAGTTTATTTCTAGTTTCACTCCATTGTGGTCTGAAAAGATGCAGGGAATTATGTTGCATTTTTTGAATTTGCTAGTGCTTGCTTTGTGGCCGAGAATGTGGTCTATTTTGGAGAAGGTTCCATGAGCAGCTGAGAAAAATGTGAATTCAGTTGTAGTTGGGTGGAAGAGTCTATATGTGTCTAATAGGTCCATTTGGTTTATGGTATCCTTTAGGTCTGAGGCGTCCCTACTGACCTTTTGTTTAGAGGAACGATCTAAAGATGTAAGAGGAGTATTGAAGTCTCCTAGTATTAGTGTATTGGGATCTATGTGTGTCTTTATATCATACAGAGTTTGTTTTATGAAAGTGGCTGCACCTATGTTTGGGACATAGATATTGATAATTGTTATTTCCTCTTGCTGGATTGTTCCTTTGACTAGTAAAAAAATGACCTGCTTTGTCTCTTCTGGTAAGCTTGAGCTTGAAGTCTAGTTTATCTGATATCATAGTTTCTACTCCTGCTTGTCTCCGAATTCCATTGGCATGGATTACCTTACTCCAGCCCTTCATCTTTAGTTGTGGGAATCTTTGCTTGTAAGGTGTGTTTCTTGCAGGCAGCATATAGATGGATTCTGGGTTTTGATCCATTTTGCCACCCTGTGCCTTTTTATTGGGGAGTTGAGACCATTTATATTCAGTGTGATTATTGAGAGATGATTTTTAATTCCTAACATTTTGAGTTTGGCTTCTGTTTGCAGTAGTGTTTGTTCTTCTTTGCTTAGCTGTTTGCTTCCTGGAAATTATTGTTTCTCTGGTTCTGACATTTTCTGGTTAGTTCTTCTTTGTAGTTAATCTCCTTAAGTATTTCTCTAGTGCTGGTTTGGAAGACAAAAATTCCTTCAGTTTCTGTTTGTCATGGAAAGTTTTTATATCCCCGTCAATTTTGAGAGAGAGTTTTGCTGGGTATGAGAATCTTAGCTGCAAGTTATTTTCTTTCAGAGTTTGAAATATGTTACTCCATCCTCTCCTGACTTTCATGACTTGATTCGGGAGGTCTGGCATAATTCTAATTGGTTTGCCTCTAAATGTCACTTGGCCTTTTACTTTTGTAGCCTTTAAGATTCTCTCCTTTGCCTCTACATTGGTCAATTTGATTACTATGTGGCGTGGTGTACCTCTTCTTTGGTCTTGTCTTGAGGGAGTTCTGTATGTTTCCTGAACCTGTGTGTCGACTTCTCTATGTTTGGAAAATTCTCTGTTATTATTTCTTTGAAGAGATTGTTTATTCCATAAGTTTCAACTTCTAATCCCTCTTCTATGCCTGTTATTCTTAGGTTAGCTCTTTAAAATTGGCCCAGATCTCTTTGATGTCTAATTCATTGTCGTATTTTTTCTTCTAAGTTATGTACTATAGATTCATTTTTAGTTTGGTCATCCTCTAAGAGTGATATTCTATTTTCCATGTGATCTAATCTGCTGTTTATAGTTTGCATTGATGCCTTCATTTCGATTATTTCATCTTTTATTCCTTCAATGCTTCTATTTGGTTTCTTTTTAGGTCTTCAAAATCTCTGTTTATTTGTTCCTTTATGTCTTCCTTTATTTCTTTAAAGCTCTGCCTACATTCTTTCTGAAAATCCTGTATTGTTTCTAGTATTAAAGATCTGAATTGTTCTTCTCGTAGTCTCTGCCATTCTGGGTTGGTGAAATCTGTTATTGAGGGGTTGTGGTGGCTCATTGTTTCTTTGTTATTTTTCCTTCCCATGGTTTCCCTGTTCATCGATTTATATCTTTGCTGTTCTTGTCCAGTCTCTGCAGTGAGGGTTTAGGGGTGACAGGTTGTGTTCAGAGATAAAATTTGAGTGAGCGGTCACAGTTATGAATGCAGGAATAGGATAAAGAAGAGAGTGTGTTCCAGCAGAATAAGAGGTTGAAGCCGGGCGTGGTGGCGCACACTTGTAATCCCAGCATTCGGGAGGCTGAGACCAGAGGATCTGGGTTCGCGGCCAGCCTCAGCTACCTAGTGAGGCACTCTGCAACTTAGTGAGACTCGGTTTCAAAATAAAAAGAATAAAAAAATAGGACTGGGGGTGTAGCTCGGAGGTAGAATGCCCCTGAGTTCAATCCCCAGTACCGCAAAAAAAAAAAAAAAAAAAAAAGAATAAGAGGTTGAGTGTGTTGAGGTGATATATTGTAGAGGTTAGAGATGGTAGATATTGATAAGGCACACGAAAAAGAGAAAAGAGAAGAGAGGAGGTAAAGTGTTATGGAGAGGAGTATAGAGGGGAAGGGGGGAAGCACTTAGAAGCAACAGGGAAGGGGTTCAACAACCTAAGCCAGAGATAACAAAGCAAGTAATCATCCAAACAAACATATATAAATCAAGGCAATACAAAAAGTAAACAGAGTATAAACATATAGAACTTATCACCAAAAAAAAAAAAGAATCAAAATCTACAAATAGCAACCAAACACTAGAGCAATCATTCTGCTAGATCATAGGCACCGAGCTTGAATTTTTTTATTTGCTCTATTAGTTCAGGCAGAGGACTTCTCCCGCTGCTAGCTTATGTCTCTGGGCTCTCCAAGGCCTGGCTGGGTCTCTCTCTCTCTCTGCTTTTTGCTTTTGCAGTCTAAATGCCAGGCCTTTCCAGATGCCCTATTTGCTCTGGGATCCTGTGCCCTTCTGGCCCTGTCTAGGCTCTAGAAGGGAGGATGTCTAAGTCTATCCTTTGTATTGTGAACCCAGCACCCCGGGTTGTAGTCCACTTACGGTTCCCTGCTGTTTGTCCTGTTCCTCCTCTGGACACTGGGGGCACAATACGACAATGATGGTCTGGGTAGCTGGCAGGAAGTTGGTTGGGAGGGGCTGGCGGCAAAGATGGCAGCTGCCATGCACCAGCTCCTCTGTTCCTCCTGGTCTCAACCCTGGTGCTCCCAGAGCACGGTCAGGTTTCAGGTTTTCCTTCTCTTTCTTCCGTCAAGAAGCTGGATTCAAGGCTGGTCTGCTTCAGACTCTTGCGCTGTTGGTCACTTTTCTATCTCTGGGGCAGAGCTCAGAGGCGGAGCCGCGGGAGCTTGCGCTGATCATTCTACTTGTTCTGGGCGCTATAGATGGTGCCGGGATACCTGCCTGGGTATTGCGTGGAGATGCGGGGATCCCCATGCCACGCCTGGGCTTTTAGCTATGCCCACGTGCATTTTGCAGCTCACAGCATCAGGCTGATCTCCGTTGCTTCAGGACCCGGTCTCGATAGCCTAGCTCTTCAGCGGAGCGGCGCCTGGGCGCAGGGCGCGGGATGCCGGATCCCGTCTCACTGGCCTAGCTCAGCTGTGGGGCTGCTCCAGGGCGCAGGGTGCCTGATCCTGGCCTAGCTCCTCCGTATGCTGAGCCTAGCTCCTCTGTAAGCTGAGCTGGGGCGCAGGGCGCCAGATCCCGTCTTGATGGCCTACCTCCTCCGTGGAGCTGTGCTGGGGCGCAGGGCGCTGGATCCCTTCTCGCTGGCCTAGCTCCTCTGTCTCATTCTGATTTTTGAAGTAGCATTTTGTTGAGTTCATATTCATTGAATCTTTCTAAAATAATGATTTGAGATTAACTTTAACGATATTTTGATCAAGATGGTTTCCCTTTGCTTCTATTCTTTCATAATTATTGCCACAAACTAATTTACAGAAAAACTTTATATTGAACATTTTTCTATCTACAAAATAATAAGTATTCAGTCACTGATCCAATTGTCAGTTAGCCTAGGTTAGCAGTTATCATGGGAGATTTGTTTATTTTGTTTCTTTTTTAAATTCTGTCCATGACTAATAATAAGGTTATTAATCTTTGGCACTATTGACATTTTGGGCTAGATGATTCTCCATTGAAGGATGGGGATATGTATCTAAAAATGTTTAGTATCATCCCTGAAACCTACCCACCAGATCACCCTAAGTAATGACAAACAAAAATGTCACCAGATGTTGCCATCTTGTCCTGGGTGGAATGAAAATTTGCCCTCAGTTGAAAATTATTGATTATGAACAAAGCAAAGATATTTTCTCACTGGATCTCATTTTGTGTGTGTGTGTGTGTGTGTGTGTGTGTGTGTGTGTGTGTATGTGTGTGTGTGTTCTCCTTTCTAACTTGCTTATTTTCTTTTCTCTTTAATTTTCAATCATAGCGTAGGAAAAAGAAGTTACATGTTTTGCTTTTATCATGAAAAATTTTATGTAAAACTTGCAGTATTTTAAAGAAATTTCAATACTTTGTTTCATAGTGCCCCAAATATTTAGGAGAAAATTCAGTATTCAAGAAATGAAAAATCTCTATAAATTATGTCACAGTTTGAAGAATTACTTTAGAGGAGTTAATATGCAAATGGTTTTAATATCTTAGCAAATCTCTTAAAATATTAAACAACCTGGTATTAGTACCATTTGTAAACAGACTTAGTTATATTATCACTATAGTAAGATTAAAATATTTAGAACTTTGTAAATATGTATACAGTATGAATATAAATAGATGAGAAATTAATTTAGTACCACATAATAGTATTATATGTCTACCATTTCCATATATACAGATGTAAACAGAACCAATAAAGTTCATGCCCTCATGTAACTTACAGTCTAGAGAAAAAAATCCAATCAATCAATAAATATATCACATGTCAGATGATGATGGAATGTTCTTTGGAGTAAAATCAAATTGTGTTAGGGAGATAGAGAATTGGGAAGGATCTTTCACCTTTGTTACTCCTACTCCATTATTTATTTTGGAGGCTGAGAAGGAGATTGCAGATTTGAGACCAACCTTGACAACTTAGTGAAACCCTGTTTTAACCTTTAAAAAAATAGTCTAGGTGTGTAATTTAGAGGTAGAATACCCCTAGGTTCAATCCCCAGTACCACACACATAAAAACAAACAAACAAACAAAAAAACTTAATAAAAATTTACTAGTAGATTTTGAAACTATAAAATTCAAGTTATCATGCAAAAATAAAAACACATTTTTAATCAAAAGTAGTTACCCCATTGCAACTGAGGACTTAGAATGTGTTTAAGAAATAAGCCACAAAGTTAACTAATACTGTACAGTTTTACAAAACTTTTTATTCTATAACATCTTTGGGCCATAAGACTTATTTAGGGACTGGGGTACATCCTAGATTTATTAGGTTCCAAAAAGAATATGAGATACAATAAAAGTTTAAAGAGTTTATTTGAAAAACAACAATTCATAAATTGGGCAACATTAAAAGAAGTTTACTGCTTCACCACAAAGAATTAGAGGCAAATATTATAGAGAGAATACAGAAGTAAAATAAAGATTATTTGATTGGTTACACTTACAAAATTGCCTTCTTTGCTATATCTTGTTAACACAAAATCATATGTTAGTTGGCTGCTTTTGATTGGCTGAGGTTGAATTTTGATTTTCTCTGACACAAGCATTTACTAAAAATTACCAAAGTTGTGTTTCCTTACCTTTGTTGTTTAAGCAAGGTAAAGGCTATTTTTCAGGCCAACCTGGTTTCATTTGATCAGAAATTCTTTAGGCCTTGTCTCCATTTTAATTTTGGTTTAACAGTTACTAAAAACTCAATTATGTTTCAATACACAAATAAAACTTGGGCTTTCTTATCTGTGTCTTTCTAGTGTAAAAAACATTTGCTGAATTTTAGCCTCCCAGCTTCCATTTCCTATAATTCTAGATAACACAATCTCCATTTTGCTTGATTAGCGGTCCCTTCCTGTCAGTGTCCCTCACCAACATATATATGTGCTTAGTAGAACCTGATTGTTCTCAGCTCTAGGGCTGAGGGCCTAGGGAAGAGCCCTAATAAGCAGCAATTAAGTCAGGAGTGGGCAGATCACCTAAATTGACCTTATTAGAGTGAAGCTCAAGAATTTGATTTGATAGCTACTGGGAAAAAAATACCTGTTAAGGAAATACTAACAGACACCTTATGATCACAAAAGGAGAGCATTCTAAGTATCTTGGAAGTATCCAGTAAGTATCCTGTAGATTAAGCCAGGGCAGGCTGTTTATCTTAACCTATCAACATCTGAGCCTGGATAATTTGTAAAGAAAAGAAATTTATTTCTTAGAGTTCTTGAGGCTGGGAAATTAAAAAGCATGGTGCTAGCATATGGTAAGAGCCTTCATGTTTGCATCATGGCAAAGTGGAGGGCATCACATGGTGTGCCAGAGCAATCTTGCTAGCTCAAGTGTCTTTCCTCTTCTAATACAGCCACCAATGCCACCAAAGGGGCCCCCTACTCTCATAAACTCATCTCATCCCAATTACCTCCCAGTGACCTCAGTTCAAAATACTATTAACATGAATTTGGGAATTAGGTGTCTATAATACTTTAAATTATTATTATTATTATTATTAGTAGTAGTAGTAGTAGTGGAGATTGAACCTAGGGACATTCTACCTCCAAGCTATACCCCCAGCCCTTTTTATTTTATTTTGAAACAAGGTCTTGCTAAGTTGCTGAGGCTGGACTTAAACCTGTAATTCTCCTGTTTTAGTCTCCCACATAATGGGGTTACAAGCAGGTGCCACTGCACTAGGCTGCACATGAACTTTTTTTTTTTTTTTTGTACTGGGGCTTGAACTCAGAGGCATTCTACCGCCGAGCTACACCCCCAGCCCTATTTTTTTTTTTTTATTCTTTATTTTGAAACCGAGTCTCACTAAGTTGCGGAGTGCCTCACTAGGTAGCTGAGGCTGGCCGCGAACCCGGATCCTCCGGTCTCAGCCTCCCGAATGCTGGGATTACAAGCATGCACCACCACGCCTGGCTTGCACATGAACTTTTGAATGACACATTTAAACCAGAGCACTACCATAACAGACACAAAATCTATGGAGCTTAATATAATGGAAATTTAGTTTTTATTCACATAAATTCTAGTTAGTGTGGGTGTTGGTGGTGGTGCTCTGCTTCATGAACCTATGTTGATTAAGAGCCCATCTGTACTTCAAATTTGGTGTCCAGCTTTAATAGGATTGGATGCTAGGGTTTTAATGGTCCATGCCTATGAGTTGCAAACATTACTTTCCCATGCATTATTTTGGTTAAAACCCATTTCCTGATCACAGTAACTGTAAGAGTGATTGTATAATTAAATCTAGTTATGTGTTGAGGAGGAAATTGTAAACCAGCTTGGTGAAGAGTTAAGCAGTCTATGCCACAGAAATAACACAAAGCTTAAAGATATATATTGGTCCCACCAGTTGATGGATCCAGAAATGGATGAAGTCATGCCCAAAGCCATCATAGCTCTAAAGTTTTTAGTTAATCTAATAAATTATATTTTTCAATTTAAGTCAATCAATATGAATTGGCTTCAATACATTTCAGTTACCTATAATATAAAAAATTCTTATTTAATATACCTGGCAACATAATGTTAGATAAGAATAATAAGTTGTTAATAATGTTGGTGAATGAATATGTATACTCTCTTACCCCTCCCCTCCAAGTTATATTCACCTGAAATATTAAACTAAATAATTTAACTCATTGCTTATTTCTATCTGCCAGTATTGCTGCACCTTTTAAAGAAGCAAAAGGTACACATTTCACTGCAACCCAAATTGGATAGTGCTTTCTTTCATTGATTACTTGTTCATGAAATTTAGAAAGGAGAGGAAACTTAAAAAGGAAAAAAAAAAAAAAACAAATGAGGCATGAATATCTTCTTGAAGTATAGCATACAGAGAAAATGTCTTAGACATTGGCTAGTGAAGTAGAGCATTACACAAGTCATTTCACAGGTACATTTATAGTACTGGGAGGGAAAATCATGATCCAATATACATTTAAATATTGAAAAGAGTATATTGACTCAAATGATACCTGGGTTCTACCTGGAAAGTGATGTGAACATAGATGCCAATGGAAAATGGGTCAGGATGTATATTGGTCCTAGTGATTTAAGAATCCCACAAGCAGAAGGAAATGTTATGGCCTCTTTTTATTTTTGTGTTGTATAGTGGGTTGGTTCCTGCAAATAAACTCCACACTGAACCTGGGGATCTTTTATAAAGTTAAATAGTCATTGGAAGTTTGTGTGTGAAGGAAAACAAAGTATAATGGCATGGTCTTCCAGATGTTGCTTTAGAGATTCAGTGAAATATGCCCATGTCTATTACCTAGATGTTCAGAAACAAAATCCACCCAGCTCTTAGCTTTTTATCTCCATGCTATAATGATTGATGGAGATCTATTACTTCAGTTGTACTGAAATGCAGAAAAGTTTCCCCCATTTAATCATTAAGAACAAAGATGTATAATGTCAAGTGCTTTGTTACTCATTACGGAAACCTCTTAAATCTTCATCTAGCATCAGTTTTTAAAATGTACTAACTTAAGGGGTTAATGCTAGGGAAAGGGCATACTTGGGAACCAGATAATCTTGGCCTTTTAATCTCACTGCCATTGCTTAATTGAATAAATTGTGATCTTCTGCCATCCACCAAACCTCAAGGAGCCTCAGCCTCATTACCATTTATGGAATGAGGTAATCACCTCACTTGTGTCATTCTTACACATGATATAATACACTAAAATGCCTAGTATAGTGGATACTTCATACATTGCAGTTGTTACTCAGAGTAATTCTGCCATTAGAGGAAACCTCAGCAATGTCCTAGGTGGTAGGTTGTTTTTGTTCAGGTCAAATCATTTAGTTCCTGTGTTAGTCAGCTTTTCATGACTGTGACCAAGGTACCTGATGGGAACAACTTAAGGAAGGAAGTTCATTTGGTTCAAGGTTTCAGAGATTCAGTCCATGGGTTCCTGGCTCCAAGGCAGAAATATCATGGTGATAGGAAATGGCAGAAGAAACTGCTTGACTCATGCCAGCCCAGAAGGAGGGAGAAAAAAATAGGAAGGGCCAGAGACAGATACAATCCTAAGGCCATGAACCCAGTGACCTACCCTCTCTGGCCATGCCCACCCCTGAACCTTGCTGCAATGGGGAATATGCTTTCAATCCACAAACTTTTGAGGGGAATAGTCTAGACCTAAACCATAACAGCCCCTTCAAGCTTTTCCTCTATTGAGAATGCTAAGACACAAGCACCAAATTTTGTCTTCAGTTCACTGAAGGAATAGATCCTACTGCCCAGTGCAACTGAAAAAACTGGGGAATGGACTCCTGATTCTTATATATTTTGCTTTTTAACCTCCCACATATAAAGTGTAGATACAATTACATATTTGCTACCAACTATTTTTCTTCCTTTCTCAACGGAAGAGCAAAATTGCATGAGAAGGTTTTGTTAAATAGGAATATTAGACTTGAAATTTGTATTTTGTCTCATCTTCTTCAGTCCTTCCATTGCCAAGAACTGTCAATTACTTTTTTTCATACAGCCACCTCATTTGAACTCTACTGATGATGTATTCTTCATATTAATTCTATAATATCAGAAAAATATGGATGGCCAATCTAAGAATTAGAAAGAGTAATTCCTTTTTTTCTTTTTAAAGAGTATTCTAAAGAACTCTAACCTTAGGAATAATTAGGAAAATAACTGCAGAGATAAGTGAAATAGCAATGTCCTTTTTCTACTCTCCATTTTCTTTCATATTTCAAGTATCCATCTTTGCACAGTAGCCATTTCTAGAAGTCTGTCAAGTTACAACTAAAGCTATAAATTTCTTAGTATATATTCTGTACCTAGGATAATTTTGCACTTAGCCTTCAAGTTCTCATTTCAATTATAATGCAAATGGACATGTACATGCAATTTTATTTGAATGTATTACTTTCTTTGCCCGCTGCATTGTCATGGTGCCTCTCTCTTCTATTTGAATTCTGCTGCATTTATGAACCAATATTTGCAATTATAGTGAATGAGAAATTGTGATTTAGCCCATAAAAGCTGGCTTCTCTTAGTGTTCTCTTTCTGCTATTAAACCCAGAGTGATGTCATCATTTCTGTTTCTATCATTTACATTTTTTTATTACCTGTAAGCAATTCCAAATATAGTTTTTGGATTAGAGAGGCTCCACGACTCTTTCATAGTTATATATGTCAAATTTTTCACACTACTGATTTTTACATTTTCTATCATTGGGAGAGGTGAATATATTTTCTTCAGAATTCATATTTTATGCTATATTTAATTTTTTCAACCCATCGAGTTCAATTCACCTCATTCCCAGTCTAAAGAACACTATATGCTATCTAAACAATCACACTTTCAGGTTGAAGGTTGAGGAAATTTTAATAGCTCCATCTCCTCTCCAGGTTTTTGAATTTAAAAATGGATAAATTCTCTTACTTTTGTGAAAATCATTTTCTTTCCTTTCTTTACATAACTTTAGCTCTTAGTCCAAAGTTTGGAAAATAAGAGGAGTGGGGGTGTATAATGGCTATAATCTCCTAAAATGACTTTCTAAGATGCCATAGTTAATCACTAGCTAAGCCAGTAGCTAAGATAAAACTCAGACTTTGACTCCCAACATGTTTCTTTTTCCTTTCTACAGACAGACTTTTGAAGGTTCTATATCTGAGTTATTTTAAGTAGTGAAAAAAAAAAAGTGTGTTTTCTCTATTACCAGAGAAAATAATAACACATTGGATTTGTACTTGCATATAAAAGTCAGTGGCGAGTGACACTGTGTTCTGTAGGTATTCTAGGGTTTACTCTAAAAATTTTCAGCCTAGAGCGCTCTTTTTGGGGGAATTACTGGAAAAGTAGAATATTCCTGCCAGAAAAGTTCTTGTGTTGAATGTAATTTCATCATACTTAGACAAGGTATGCATGTTTTTGCTATGTGTAACCATAGTTTGAGAATGCCTAAAAGCCAAACACTGAATTCAAGAGAAGAGCTTATTGTTAAATGTTATCTAATCCAACATAAATCCTACTTTTTGATTTTACTATAATGATCAAGTCATTTAATATCTTCTTGTATCCCTCTATTGATCATGTGAAAAATAACAGCATTTCTCACCTTTCTAATGTGGGCAATTTAATAAATTATTAATATTTATTGAGTATTTTAAACTGCTGCTTTAAAATGTGTACACTAATAGATAATGGTATGTTAGGAAAAAAAAAAAGCTTCAAGGATGACCTCACCTGTGTTACAACGTTGACCTCTGCACAAACTCAGATAATGGCTGATGGCTTTTCCCACGAAACCATAGTTAATATATGTTTCTCCAACCCACTGCTCCTAACAATCTCCTTTGCTTTTCAAGGAAGCCCATCAATATGCTTTAGAGGTACTTCATCATTATCGTGTCTACTCTTTGTGAATAGTCAGTCGGAATATATTTCAGGGCTTCTAGGGCTATATCCATTTCCCACTTTCTTCTTAAATTGTCTCTTGCAGTTAAATAGAAGGAAATAAGCTAGCTAAGTGCTCAACTTACAGGTACTTAATCAAAAATAAAAATGCACCTAACTTTTGATTATCTAGGCTCTGTAGAGGGAGATTCAGAGGCATGATGGCTACAGTTAAGGATTATTGATAATTGTATATTAACTATATATGTATATATATGGTGATTTTTATGTATACTATGTATGCTTTATTTTAATGAAACATTTACATTTTCATTTTGTATAATTTTAAACAAAAATTTATATATAGTTGGCTTCCATATAAGGACTGTACCAGAAAATATATATGTATACATATATACCCACAATATATAAAAATAATTTTGAGTCTGCAAAGAATATTGTATCAATATTTAGAGTGAGGTGTATTCACTTAGAGCCATTGACTTAAGTAACAAAACATTATGATTTAGCTCTACTGAAGTATGAATGTGTACATACCTAAAATAATCAATACTATACTTGAGTTCATTAACCATTCATTTATTGAAGGCTCACTGTAAACTTATCACTATGCTCAAAAATAGGCATACAAAGATCAATGGGAAGCTATTCTGCTGTAAAGTAGAAACCAACATATAAATGATATGGAATAAATATTGAGTGTTAGAAGAGACCTACAGAAGCACATGGGAATTAGAAAAAGAACCATAGAAATTATGAGATAAATCATAGAACTATGAGATGAATATTGAAGAATGGATAGTTTTCCATGCAAATAAAAGGAGGGACCTTTAGAGCAAGGAAATGAATCAAAAGCCAGGTGTGGTGTTGCACACTTGTAATCCCAGCATTTGGGAGGCTGAGACCAGAGGATCCAGGTTTGGGGCCAGCCTCAGCTACCTGGTGAGGCCCTCTGAAACTTAGGGAGAACCTGTTTCAAAATAAAGAATAAAAAATATGACTGGGGGTATAGCTCAGAGGTAGAATGCCCCTGAGTTCAATCCCCAGTACCACAAAAAAATAAAAATAAAATAAAATAAAAAATTACAATACAAGCCGGGCGTGGTGGTGTATGCTTGTAATCCCAACTTTTGGGAGGCTGAGACTGGAGGATACGGGTTCGCGGCCAGCGTCAGCTACCTAGTAAGGAATTCCACAACTTAGTGAGACCCTGTTTCAAAATAAAGAATAAAAAATAGGGCTGGGGGTATAGCTCGAAGGTAGAATGCCCCTGAGTTCAATCCTCAGTATCCCCCCCAAAAAAATTGCAATACATAGTATACTCCAAAAATAGCAAGAAGTTTTATTTAATTTAGAGAAAGATAGGAGCACAATAGAATGAACAAGCAAAGAATGAAACTGGAAAAGGCAGAATGGTATCAGATTTCGAGGAACCCAAATGTCATGACAAGAAATTTGGACTTTAACCTCCAAAAAGATGAGGCATCAGAGTATTTTAAGCCACAGTGTTCATTAGTGGTTCTCAAAGAAATGTAAGGACATGAGAGCAGATTTGCCTCCCAGAGATCATTTGATAATGTGTAGGAGTCTTTGTTGTCACTGGCATCCAATGTGTAGAGACCAGGATGCTGGCAGGCTTCCTATAATGCACAAGACAACCCTTGGGATGAAGCATTATCTGCTATGAAATGCCTACAGATCTGCTTTTAAGAAACCCTGATACAGCCAGTGAGGTAGTTTAGAAGCCTACAGTGGACTGCCTGTTTAGGGGTCATTGCATTTTAAGCATAATACAATGAAAACCAGGACAAAGGGACTAAAAGTACTTCAGAAAGAGACATAATTGACAAATACTTTAAAAGAATAATTTGATTTTATATACTTTTATTGGCATATTAGAGTCTGACATCATAAGGTATTTCAAGTGATAGGGACACACCTGCACAAAGCATTTGGTGAGCTTCTCTAGCTCTCTCCCCTCCTCTTCCCATAAAGACATTATCAACACCAATCTCTCTCTCTTTATCTTTTTTTTTTTTCTTCTTCTTTGTGGCTCTGGAGATTGAACTCAGGGGTATTCTACCTCTGGGCTATGCCCCCAGCCCTGTTTTATTTTTTATTTTGAAACAGGGTCTCAGTTAGTTGTGGAGGGCCTCACTAAGAGGTTGAGGCTGGCCACGAACCTGTGATCTTCCTGTCTCAGCCTTCCAAGTATTGGGATTACAAGCGTGCGCCACCATGGCCAGCTATCAATACCAATTTCAATAACATGTATTGGAAAGAGGTGAGAGTAGAGTGGCGTCAAGAGAGAAATACAGAGTGCTGTGTGCAAGTGCGTTTCTATCACTCTGAAATTCATTATCATATATAATTACAATGCGCAAGTAAAAGTATATTAAAAAGGGATAAAAGAATAATTTGTGCAGTTTGTGGCTTATTGGATAGTGTTTGAGAAGACTAAAAAATGACTGTGAACTTTCAAACTTTGATAATTCTGGGTGTCTACTAATCTAGTCACATTAGACAGTTTTAATTTATGAAATGCTAAATTTGAGATTTTTAGGGTTCATTAAATGATGGTATATGATAAAATAGACACATAGACCAGGGAATCTGGAAAACAGTACATTGATTTAGTCAAAAAGCATACATGTATAGAGTGCTTTAATTCAGGCATAGGTAGTCATACATATATTTTTTACATATATTCTTCAGTCAGGAAAACAGATATAGGTATATAGGTAGTATATACAATTTTTCCATAGAAATTAATAAATATTTTAAAATAATATTAATATGAGATGATAATGGTATAATGAAGTGGACAATCTCATACACTTCTGATGGGAGTATTAGTTAATATAATATCTTCAAATTATAATTTGCCAATGTATTTCAGATCCTCATCCTTGGCCAAAGCATTAAAATTCTAAGAGATAATCAGAGATGAGTTAAAACTTTTATGTGAAAGGACATATATCACAGCATTATTTATAAAACTGAATATATATGCTCCTAAATTTTTATATATTGAAATTTATAATTATAATTTCATGGGAGTTAACTCTAGGCAAACAGTAGATATAACATTTAGAAGAATGGTCAGTGGTATAGGAAATATCCATGGTTGAAGACTTAATAAAAATATTATTCTATTTAAGCATATTTTACAGGCATATATATATCAATATGCATGTGAAATTTCAAAAAATTAATGTTTTTTTGAAGATGATAAGAGAAATGTGATAGCAATACTCTTGTTATTTCACTATCATATAAGGAATAAGAATGAGACACAAAATCCTTCTGAGCAAAGGTATGGTGTTTGAAAATACCACATCCTGAGGGCAACGAGAGACTATTGAAAGACTGCAAATAGAGGAAGATAATGTCAAATACACACATAATATCTCATCTAGATACTTGTTCAATTTTAGAGCTAAGTCTAATATTTATGGATCTAAGTATACACATACTTGTGGGTTATTTATACATAGGACTCACAAGTATATTTCTTTATATATTCATATATGCTTCTTTCTATCACGGAGATTTTGAATTCACAGAGAATGAAGTTTAAAGTTAGCAAAATACACAAGCTAAAAAAGAACACAGAACAAATGAGAAAACAACAAATCTACAGAGAGCAACAGGTAGGCATAAAAGAGCAAGCAAAAATTTGAAAAAGCTAAGAGAAATATTAAGATTGCATTCTTGACCCCATCCCCCCAACCTCATTCAAAGTAGTTTGAATTTCTCCTGTGATTATCTTTCTCTTACTTTTCTACTTATCTCTCTTCCTTGCATATTCTATATTTGTCCCTCATTTCTCCCAGCAACATCCCCTAACTCCACTAGACTGAATTCTGTCCCCAAGGACAAACTGACAAGGTCCGCAATGCATTCTGCATTATCCTGTGTTTTCTGTTTGTATTTTCATAGATTTTCCAGCGGGTTTCATCACAGGTTTCTTGCTTTCTCCTTCTTAGTGTGTTTCCGTGGTGCCACACCATCCTTTTCATTATGCTGGCTGATTGCATTTGTATCCTTCCTGGTCTTTCCTCTACCCATTCTCTGCAGGCTAAAACTCTTTAGGGTGTGATTTACCACCATTATATCCTTATCATTTCAAGCTATTCTGTTTCTTGAGTAATCTCCTTACCCAGGGGGAATTTCCCACTACCTTTGGTGTCTGGTTCTGAACCCAATTATCCAAAGTTTTAAGTTCACAGCTCTTATTTTATTGTGCCAATAACTCTTTCTTTTCTTTTCTTTCTTTCTTTTTTAACTTGTGTATTTATTACTGGGTTTTCTTGGTTGTCTCAGAGGTATCTCAAATACTGCATGTCTTTCTGAACTTATTTCTTCCCTATCATTCATCCAAAGACAATAGCCCAGAAATTATGTGAGCCCCCTTTTAATTACCATTTGCATCAAACCCAATTGTGTATTTTTTTACCTTTAAAATATCTTTTACTAAGCCACTTTCCTCCATCTTTATTAATATCTCAGTCTATGCCAACATCATGTTCCTACCTAAACTTCAATACCATCCTAAGCAATCTTCCTATCTCAATAATATTATCTCTCCGTTGACTTAACCTGGCTTTCATTATTTGGTCAGAATTTAGGATCATTTATTTTAAAAAATGAATTAGATCATATTGTTCCCCTCAAATATCTTCCTTGGCCTCTTACTAAACTTAACATGATGTACAATATGTTTCCCTGGTTTTCAAGGTCCTGAATGGATCCCTAACTTACCTCTCTAACTTCATTTAGGGTCTATCTTCCCTCTGAATGCTCTAGAGTTAGCCTACTGATAATCCTAGAATGCACAAAGGAAGGTCTTTTCTACTTCTATTCATTTAGATTTATTTGTTCTTCAATGTGCCAATAATGTTTTCCCCACAGCTCTACGTGACTCCCTTCCGTTCCAAACTTTGGGTTTTCTCTCATTATTATCGCTTCATAAACATCATTCTGATCATTGCACATATACAACATTTGTCTTCATTTCAATGCACTGCTATTTTTCTATTATTCATGGAACATCCTAAATTATAACTTTATTTATTTATTGACTTGTTAATTTAGTGCCATTCTTGACCTCTAGAATGTCATTTCCATTACAACAGGAATATTGTGTAAAATTATATGGATCATTCCTATAATAATATCTACTACCAAATCAGTATTATTGTTCTTTTCTCAATAAACAATGAAACAGTGTCAGTAAAATAACTGAATAAGACATATTAGAACATGAAGATGAACATGCTGAATTTGATAATATTATCATTGTTAGACCATATGGAATGGGTTTCTCTTATCTGCCACACAAATAAAGATATGCATTCTAATTATCTACAACTTATAAATCTGTAATGTAGTTGTAGTGTTTCAAAATATTATAATAACCTGGAAAACTTTCATATATATTTATTCATATTGCAAATAATTGTATTAGTATGTCAATGATAAAATTACAATCACTAGTCTTGAACACAGGGCTGATTTTAACAGGATTTCATTCAAAACATGAGAAGAGCTTGGCTCCTATCTCTGTGATTTAGCATCAAAGCATTTGCATTGAGAGCTCCCTCGTAGTATGTCTTCTGGGTAGCAGCTGTGGCTGCGGCTTGCAGGGGCAACTGCTGTTCGTATTTCTGTCTCTTCACTTTGGAAGTTGTACTCTGTCTTTGTTGCTATTGAATCATGGCCGCTTAGATTACTGCATGCTACATGATGCTGCCATCTCCTAGCAATAAATAGCATATGCTGTCTTGCTTAAAGTTGTATTTCAACATAATGTTTCTGTTTCACGCTTTAGATGAACTTACTCTTGCTCCTAACACTACATTCCTTGAGTTCTCAAAGTTTTAGATGTATAATAATACTGATGAGGAAGATGGTGATGAAAATAATGTTGAAATTGGTGGTGGTATTGAGGCTGATGATAATGATAGTGAAAAATGAAGAATACTTAGATTCTTCATACTTAACCTTGGATGTAATACTGTTTGGATGACTTAAATTAGCACCTGCTTAATTAGTCAAAGTAAGATCTAGAGATGTCTCTTTATTCCATTATGACTGCATTTTAAAGAAGGATTGGAACACATCTGGCTCTCAAATTTTGGCTTTCTTCAGTCATCAGCTTTATCCCTAAGGTGCTTAGTTATTTATTATACTTTCACTTCCTTTCCAACGGGCCATTAAAAAGAAAGTGTGTCTAATTTGAAAAGAACAAATTTTTCATTCACTAATTGTGAATTAAATGTTTTACAGCCTGACTAGAATTGTCAATACTGTGCTAAATTCTTTTTCAACAATTATAATATTCAGTATTACTTTAGTTTTTAGTTATGCATGTTAAAGATTTGCCAGTACTAAAACTATATATTTTATATTTTTTATCTGCATTGTTTAAAACTGTGCTTAATCCTTTTTTCTTACTTAAGTTCTGTTTTTCTCTACTATAATTAAAAATCTCATGTTTTCTAAAAATAAAATTCTTACCAAGCTCAAAATTGTAGGGTAAAACAAAGACCATTATACATAAGTTTCCATTTGGTTTGTGTTTTTAAGAAAATTCAACCAGATAACATTGGTTTATCCTTATTCTTTTTGTATATTTTCACTCCAGAAATGTATTTATCAATTTATTTATCCATTTATAAATGGAGCAGTCACAAATCCTCCACCCAACCAAATAACTTTCATTTACTATATTCTTTTCTTTTGCCATTTTTGCTATTTCATTTAACAAATTTTATAAAAAGTATTTTATATCAGGAGAGATCACATAATTTTTATTAAATTTAATTTCAGAAATCTTTAAGTTCAAAACATAAATGTTGATTACTAAAAGAAATAACTGAAAACTTCTAAAGTTGTTTTGTTGTTTCTTGGCAAGTTGTAACTGTCTTTCTGTCCTTGGTGTATCAATCGTCAGTAGTATTTTCTGTTTGCTTCTAAGAAATGAGTAGAGAAAAAGATAATTACCAAATTTACTTCATAACATATAATATTGTTTAATTTTTGAGTTTAACACATGAAATTTTGCAAATAATTTAATTAAAAATCATTTTGTAGGGGTATATTACATAAAAATCTTGCAAATTAGATATGGCAATTATTATTTCAGAATGTTGGTTTTTACACAAGTGGCTATTATTATCATTTGCTGATATGAGATTATTTTCTTAAAATATTAATGATTAATTATCTATGAGGTCATTTATTTATTTATTTATTTATTTATTTATTTATTTATTTATTTATTTATTTATTTATTTTTGCGGTACTGGGGATTGAACTCAGGGGCATTCTACCTCCAAGCTATATCTCAGCCCTATTTTTTCTTCTTTATTTTGAAACAGGGTCTCACTAATTTGCAGAGTGCCTCACTAGGTAGCTGAGGCTGGCTGCGAACCTGTATCCTCCAGTCTCAGCCTCTCAAATGCTGGGATTATAAGCATGTGCCACCACACCCGGCTATGAAGTCTTTTATATATTCCCTAATTGTCATTTTTTGAGAGACTTAATTTTTATTATTTATTTATTTATTTATTTACTTACTTATTTATTTAGTGTGGTACTGGCTATTGAACCTGGGGGCATTCTACCTCTGAATTATACCCCCAGCCCTATATTATTTTTATTTTGAAACAGTCTCACTAGGTTGATGTGAGTTTCACTAGTTGCTGAGTCTGTCCTTGAACTTGTGATCCTCCTATCTCAGCCTCCCAAGTACTGGGATTATAGGCATATGCTACCACACCTCGCACTTGAATTAATATTATATTCATTTGAATCATGTAGCAGGTCTCTGAAGCAACAAATTTTCATAGAATTCCTTGCATTTTAAAATATAAAACCATTAAAATGCTGTAATCAGCAGGTTTTCATTAAAATTCTATTTGGAATTAGAGATAGACTAAGAATAAAATAGTATCATCTCATAATCATGGAAACTTTATGCTTACGGCGTTCTCTTCAAATTTTTAAAATTTATTTTATAGATATGTAGCTAAGTATCAGAAAGCGAAATGACTTGCTCAGAGTTACATAAGTTACTAGTAAGAGATCAAGGGTGGAAACCAGTTTCTTATTTAATAGAGTTATAAAACATCTAAGTTGAATAAGAATTTTGGGACTCTTCCATCATGGTCCAGAGTTTGTACATGATTTTAGTATTCTAAGTTCATTACTTTTACTTCTCAGGAAGATTAGTGAGGTGCAATACAAAGAGCAAAGATCTTAAAATAAGATAGATCTCAGATTGCATATCAGTCCTGACACTTATTATATGACCTTGAACAAGTTTATGAATTTTTCTTTCTTCACCATTAAATATTTTGTGATTCAGAGATAATATGTACTAAGACACTGGCCAGAATTTGGAAGTTTTAAAAAAATAAGTACTGCTCTCTTTCTTTTTCTAAAGTAATGTGACTATATTTTCTGGCAGATAGTCTTGCCTTTCCAGTTAGAGACTATAAGCAATATCAGATATAGATGGAAGAAGAAAGGGAGCTGGGTTAGGAATGATTCATTTGTTCCCAAAATTTGTGTTAAGGAAATAATGGGGAACATTTCTAATTTCCAAATAACTCATTCATAGAATTGACTTTATGAAGAATGATAGCAAAGTTGGAAGACAGAGTGACAGAAACTGGCTAAATGAAGTAGAACAAACTACAAACTTATAATCCAATTCACTTACCCAATTCTAAAGCCCACAATCTTTCAATAACAAGCATTTTGATGGGTAATTCTTTATGGAAGAAAAATCCTCTGTCTACATAATACAAGTAGTTATAATATTATTAATGTGATAATCTTCAGATTTCATATATCCTGATATATTTCCCCCACTTTGAAATAAAACTACATTTTATACTAAGAAATGCAAGAATCTGTTTATAAATCTATGTAAAATAGAATATTCTGATTTGAATTGTTTGTTTTTTTCTTTGTTTGCATTTGAGATCACTCCATTGAGTATTTTGAAATATCCACAAAATATTAATTCTTAAAATTGTTTTTTATAACTAACACATGGCACAGCTAGCCATGACATGCAACTCTGATGACCACCTGGAAGAAAAACTTGGTCCTGGCACTACACTTATATGAAAGAGTTTTTACAATGAATATTAGTGTAAAATATGGAACAAATACAAGGAAGTTACATTTTACAGTGCTCAATGTAGATGAAAGGGGAATTTCCTTCAAGTAGTTAAAAAATGCACATGAAGCCTATGATCTTACTCTTACAGAGTTGCAAATCAAGTCATCCCAAGATCTACTTACCTCTCTGTATTGACAGCTTGGGATAAGTGATTGGTCTGCATAAATCTTACTCATTTCTGAGAGGGAGAGGAAGGAAGGAAAAGGGAGAGGGAGAGGGAGAGGGAGAGGAAAAGGGAGAGGAAGAGAGAGGGGGAGAGGGAGAAGGAAAGTGAGAGGGAGAGAGAGAGGGAGAGGGAGAACGAAAGTGAGAGGGAGAGGGAGAGGGAGAGATAGATATTATGTGGTCATATGGAGATCCCACGGTCTAAAGGCATTAGTTTTTGTTTTAGAAAAATTTCTTGCAGAAAAGCTTTCTTTTTATTTTTCAAGACATCACTAGAGAAACTGTTGAATATTTAGACTGCCCACATAGTACTAGTCATCTGAAAGAAAGCTGAATAAATTGGATAAATCCAGACAATCATTAGAATGTTTTGTCTACACAGTGAATCCAAACATCTGTGCATTTGAACATATGAATGTTACTAAAATATCTAGAGAACCCATTGAAAGTTTTGCAGTTTTGACATGAATATATTTGCTCATTTGATATAGTCATACATTGTCAAGATTTATCTAGCTCTTCTTTAATTAATTTAATAAACTGTCATTACACATACTTCTTGATAGTTTTTTTTTCTCAAAATTCCTAAATCATTTGGATAAACTATTGATTTAAGTAGAGTTATTTCAACCAGCTTGATTATCTGACATATAGTCAGCAGAGTCACAGCAGATATATTTTAGTACAGAAACCAGGGGGAAATCTAACTTATTCAATCAAAAAATATTTACATTGAATGTTATTTATGTAACCCATTAGAGAATATTGTTAGGTAAGACAACTATGCAATAACTAACCCTCTTCTTCCAACCATTGCCTAATGTGTGATCCACATTCTGCACTGTACTGTCCAATATTCTGAGGAACATTTTCATAGTTTTGCACAGATCATTGAAAAAAGTACCAATTATTTCCTTCAAAGAACCATTTGCTTTGCTATTTTTTTATGCACCACTTAGGTCTTATTGTGGAAACATGTTTGAATACTTTACTGAACAAATGCTTTGAAAATAAATAAGACCACAGAGAGATATTCCTGAGCAGTATGGCAGTCCCAGTGATGGGTTTGAGTTGAGATTTGAATACTCAGCTATATGCCAGGACAGATGACATGTTCCAGCTTATATTTTGAGGTGTTTCACTCTTTCTGGAGGGAAATAAACAGTGGCTGGCTTCTGGCCTGAACCACAGACCTGGAGAACATATTGGGTAAATAAGACAATCATTAATCAAGAACATTGCATGCCTGAGTCTCAGGGATGGAGAATTTCTATTTACCCTTTGAGAAGTCCTCTGCCATATGTCATTTGGAATGTTGTGCCTCCTCTAGATTTTTATCTTTTGCATCTAAAGGTAGCATTAACATTTTTAAAACTATAGATTAGCCTATGCTAGCTGTTATGTTCTAGTCACCAGGTAATCAAGTATACTGATTTGCTTGGGATGGAATGAGTTCCTGGGATACCAGAATTTAACTGGGGGACCATATTAGCAAAGATATACAGGTTACTTTAAGGCCATAGTAGGTTTACTTTCTTAAGGTCTTTTATTGGCAATTTCCAATTTGGTTCATTTTTTTAAATTTTGTTGTTGTTTCTTATAATATTAAGTTTTATAATGTGCATACTCTCTTAATATTTTAAAGTTCACATTTTTTAATTCATTAAAATAACTGACAAAGAAATTTCATTTAAGAAGGTTTCCTAAAAATAACTCCTTTTGTTATTCAGAAAGAAGTCTGGTTTTGATGCCATTGCGTAGGTCCCCATGAGTTATTCTATCTACTCTCTGAGGATGAAAGGTTGCCTAATCCTATTTTTGGAAAAATAAAAAATGCCCATTTCTTCTTTTTTTTTTTTTTTTTGCGGTACTGGGGATTGAACTCAGGGCCATTCTACTTCCAAGCTATACTCCCAGCCCTATTTTTTTTCTTTATTCTTTATTTTAAAATAGAGTCTCACTAAATTATAGAGTGCCTCACTAGGTAGCTGAGGCTGGCCTCAAACCCAGATCCTCCTGTCCTAGCCTCCCAAATGCTGGGATTACAAGCGTGCGCCACCACGCCCAGCTCTCATTCCTTCTACATAAGTAGCCTAAACAGTTCATCATCCTAGATCATCCTTGATCAAAACAGGACAGGCAATCAGAAACTTTAGGAGGAACTACAACCTGCACATGAATATCTAAGCTACAGACACCTTGACTTTTATTACCTGTTGTTTGAAATAGAGGGGCCCTCTTTGTTACATGCCACTCTGATTCTTACTAAATTGGCAATTCCCACTATACAATGTCTCCTATAGCAGAAAGCATTGCATGCAAAAAAAGAGATATAAATGAAGGTCACTGATATGCTTATAATTTTGAGGTTTAATTAGTCTTTCTTTAATCTCTTAATAATTTCAAAATTAAAACTATAATCTCCACTTATTGGTTACAATGTTAAAAAATTACCTTTTTCAAACAAGTTCTTCCCACTTTTCATATACAAGTGACTTTAAGTATTGGAAACAAAATTAAAAATATATTCTCCTATATTAGGTACTGAGATTGTAGCATAAACTTAACAGTTGTCCCTATATGCATATGACAAATGAGAAGTAAAGACCTTATCCAGGTTAAATGACCTCAAATATTTTCACTTCTAAACACTTAGGATATTGAGGCATAGAAATTGAATGCCAACTTCCAATTTATTTCTTACTGGCAAGCTTCACCTATTGGCTTTGTTCTCAGAATCATTGCATTAAAGACAAGATGAATGCCAAGAATCTAAAGTCTTCTCTGTTTTCTTTATTGCTAGTTCTGTCAACTTTGAATGAGGTAGGTCAGGGTCAAAATTTTGCCTCTGTGCTTCTTCTAAGTTAGAATTCTAAAAGTAATCACATTTTATTTTTGGATTTGAGTTTATGTATGCATCTTTCTTTGTTGAATATAAAAAATACTTGAGATATAAAAGTACTTGACCATGAACACTGTTGTTAGACATTATTGTAATCATAAACATTATCAAAGAACATTTCCTACCTAACATTGTGGCATATGCCTGTAATCCCAGTACTTGAGAAGCTGAAACAGGAGGATTACAGGTTTAAGGCCACCCTCAGCAAATAGTGAGATCCTCAGCAAATTATAGAGACTCTATTTCAAGATAAAAAAAAAAAATGGCTAGGGTTATGGCTCAGAGATATAATGACCCTTGGTTCAACCCACAGTACCACAAAAACAAGCAAACAAACAAAATGACCATTTCCTAGAGCAGGATTTGGTGGGATCATTATAGTAAAAATGATTAAAAAGGCAAATAACATGAAGTAGGCATTTATTCTATGTGAGAAAGTAGGTGTATACAAAAAGAAAGAGAAGAAGAAGAAGGAGGAGGAGGAGGAGGAGGAGGAGGAGGAGGAGGAGGAGGAGAAGGAGGAGGAGGAGGAGAAGAAAGAAGGAAAGAAAGAAAAGGGAGTGCCTACTAAGTGTTAATGTAATTTAGGAATAACATGGTGCTTTGGGAAGGGCTTTTGAAGAACAGTGGTGAATTATCTCAGGCTATTGGGCCTTTCCCCAATTTCAATATGTGAAATGGCAGAACAGAGAAAAGAAAATTGGATATAGTGTTAAAGGTGGAAAAAGTATGAATTTGGCCAAAAGTATTGTCCAAATGAATTGTGATTTTTAAGACTATTTAATAATCTGGATTTTGCAATGCAATGCAAATTTAAAGGTAAGAGTATGTTCTCCAGTGCAGATGAGAAGGAAATAACAACATAAAATGACTATGGCGAGGCTCAGCATTTAAGATGGATATTTTGGTAAGATATTAATGCAGGGATATTTGAAATTATTGTTGATCTCAAAATTTCAAGTTGAAGCCAGGCGTGGTAATCCCAGCATTGGGGAGGCTGAGACAGGAGGATCAGGGTCCACCGCCAGCCTCAGCTACCTAGTGAGGCACTCCTCAACTTAGTGAGACCCTGTTTCAAAATAAAGAATAAAAAATAGGGCTGCGGATATATAGCTCGGAGGTAGAATGCCCCTGAGTTCAATCCCCAGTACCGCAAAAAAAAAAAAAAAAAAAAAAAAAATTCAAGTTGAGAGAAAATTAAAAAGTCATTGTTAGCTGAGCATGCTGGTACGTGACTGACATCCCAATACTAGGGAGGCTGAGACAGGAGGATCACAGGTTCACAGCCAGCCTCAGCAACTTAAGTGGGGCTATCTGCAACTTAGTGAGATCTTGTTTAAAAAAAAAAAAAAAAAAAGGCCTGGGGAAATAACACAGAGGTAGGATGCCCCTTGATTCAATCCTCAGTAACACACACACACACACACACACACACACACACACAATATGTTACTGTTAGCCAAGTATAGTGCCGCATGCCTATAATCCTATAATCCCAGAAACTGGGCAGGCTGAGGCAAAAAGATAACAATTTTGAGGCCCTTGGCAATTAAAATAAGTGAAAAAGGTAGGGGATGTGTAGCTGAATGGTAGAGCACCCCTGAGCTAAATTCCCACTACTGAAAAAAAATAATAATAATAATAAATTATTAAACCATCCAAAGGTAATTTGATATATATAATAAATAATTTTTAATCTTGATTAATGATATAACACAAAACTCCACAGAACTAATCAAATGTTTTAATAAATACAATGAATATAAATTCAACTTTTCAAACAGCTTTTATTGATATATATTTTACATAAGATTTTTCCCATTTTAAGTTTATGGCAAATTGTAGTAAATTTATTCAACCATAAAAACAACTTAGTTTTAAAATACCTTCACCACTCTAAAAATTCCCTTAATTCTCACAATGACCATTTGTCCCCAAAGACACTGGTCTGATTTTTTATGTTTATAATTTTGCCTTCTCTAGAGAACTCAAATAAATGGAACCATACAATATGAATTTCAGCAAATGAGGAAAAGTTATTTATCATTCCTCTGTGTTAACACAACTTTGCATTACTATAAAGAATGAGATAATACAGTTAAAAGGAAGAAAGGTTTATTTTGGCTCACAGTCCATGGTCTATTGGCTTATTGCTTTGAGACCTGTAGAAAGGTAGTGCATCATGGTGGGAGCACGTGGTAGAGGAAGCTGTTCATCTCACGATGACCATGAAGTAAAACCAAGACACAAGAAGTGCAGGCTTCCTGATATCCACTTTAAGCACATGACCTGCTCATGACTGGTCTTCTTCACATTAGACCCTACCTCTGAGAGATTTTACCACATCTCAACAGTGCCACAAGCTGTAGACCAAGTCTATAATAGATGCACCTTTAGGGAATACTTACCCAAACCATAGCACTCCTCTCTGTGTTGGTTCTTTCTTGAGTATTTTTTGTATAACCTAAGGTAGAGTAGCAACCTCTGTGATTATAGGAGAAATGGAAATATGTTCCACCATGATATCACATTAATTTTTGTATGTGTTTTAAAAGAAATCTAGGAGCCAGGTGTGGTGGCACATGCTTGTAATCCCAGCATTTGGGAGGCTGAGACCAGAGGATCCGGGTTCGAGGCCAGCCTCAGCTACCTAGTGAGGCCCTCCGCAACTTAGTGAGACCTGGTTTCAAAATAAAGAATAAAAAATAGGGCTAGGGATGTAGCTCGAAGGTAGAATTCCCCTGAGTTCAATCCCCAGCACCACAAAAAAAAAAGAAAAAAGAAAAAAGAAAAGAAATCTAGGTGTTTCTTTCATTAATTAAATATTTAATCCGAATGTAATTTTTTAGTATTTAGTGACTGAAATGTATCAAATACTATTTTGAGTGACATGTAACATTTATGTTATACACAAAAAATAAAATAAAAAGTACATGCATGCCATTTAAAAATTTTAATTGACACATAATATATTCATAAATATTTATGGGTATAGTATAATGATTTGATGCAGGTATATAATGTGAAATGATTATGTCAGGGTAATTAGCATTTCCATCTCCTCAAACATTTAGCATTTCTAAGTTTTGGAAAACTTTGAACTCTTCTACTTATTTTTAAATATGTAATAAATTGTTGTAAGCTACAGTTATCCTATTTCATACATGTATACGGGAATCTATGTCCATGAAAGATTAGAGTGTCTCAAAAGAATTATAATATTAAGATAAAAAGTTCATTAGTGCACAATATTTATTTTTTGAAAAGGTGGAAATACTATTTGCTTTTCACATAATACAAATAATATTTAAAGATTTTAGGCACAAACTAGTTTCAAAATTTTGTAGAGATTATAGCAGAGAAAACTGTTTCACTTAATCCTTGATAACAGAATGAATTGATGAACTTTTACTGTGACCATCCACAGAGTTTTGCAGATTTTGGACTCACTTTCAAGTTCTTCACAAACACTCCTAGTGATGTGAAGATTTGTGTGTATCTTTGTATATTTAATTCTAACATCTCAGACCCTTTACACCATTAAGAAAAGAAGAAGAAAGAAGAAGAAAAGTCAATTGTGGGTGAAAATAACTTGTTTTTTTTTTTTTTTTTTTTTTTTTTTACTTTGGATTTATTTAAGTGAGATTGAACTCAAATCCTTAGCTTTATATTTCTTCATTTTCATGTTATCTGCTCCTTTTCTTTGTCTAATTTTTATTTTGGGAATGTGAGGATTTTTCATTTTTTAATCTTTAAGATTTGCACATAGATATTGTTCTAATCAATTAATATATTTGTTTCAAATTGATTTATAGTATTATTTGACTTAAATTTAATATTCATTACAGAACATTTTAATTACATTTTCAAGATCATTGATTTTTTTTTTAAACTTGGGGATTTATTTCCATTGTTTTCTTGTTTGGAGAGATGTATGTGGGCATAGTTCTTTGCCAAATTTCAGTTTATTGGTATAAACATGAAAGGAGTAATTTTTTAAATCTATCTTATATTTTACCCCATGACTCTAATTTAAAGGTGCTGCTTCATTACCTATCAGGTTTTTTTTTTGAAGGCTGTCAAAAAATCAAAATGATGTATTGAATACATAAGTGCAAACACATCCTTCATGACATCAATGCCAAACTCCTAAGTTTTGTTGGAAATATATGCACTAGGTAATATTTTATCTTTTAAAATAGGAAAATAAATACCAAGACTTTATATCATAAGTCTTGACAATTTTTACTAAATAAAACAGTTTAGTCCCTTTTTTTCTTCCTCTCTTCTTGGGAAGTGGCAATCACATAATCTGTACCTTTCATCCTTGCCAAGCATCTTTAATAGCATTCTCAAAAGCAGATGGAAGCAAATACTTGATATGAAATCAAAATTCTGAAAGTTTCTTCAACTGAGAAATTCGTCAGTCATTACAGAATAGAAATACATGCAGCCAGCTGCCTCCCATTGCTCTATCTTAAAATACAGGCTTAAGCTCTACCCAGAGATTCAGTTCCATTGTTCAACCTTGATCTCAGTCTTGCTTCAGGGAGGAGGAAGAAACACAAACAATAGTAAAAAAATATTAAAAATAGTGAGTATAAAACAATATTAACATTATTAGCAATAGTAAGTATAAAACAAACAAAAATAATAATAGAGTATACTACTAATAATTTTCCTATCTACAAGATCTTCACTGGATACTTGGCACATATTTTATCATTATAACACCCCAATACAAGTTATTACAACCTTTTCCAAATGAGGAACTGAAGACACATAACTTACAAAAGGCTATAAAGTGGCATTCTAAATCAAAATCTTATGACCCTCCTCCAGGCCAATCCCTGAAGCCCGTGGACATTAAACATCATTACTGCCAGTGTCCCATTTCCTCAGTGATAAGGTAGAGGTCATACACTTGACTCCATACATTCATTATTCTTCATATTAGTATCAGTCTATAATGATGTTTTCTTCCTTATATTTTTGTCCTGGGCAACATTTACATTTTTGGGGACTTACCTAGATTTTTTTTTTTTGTAACTGAGTCCACAACTAAAAATCGGTTTTAAAAGATTAAATTAGTAGTTTTATTTCTGCATCTTTCCTCCTCCTTCCTCCTTTATATCTCACTTCCATCTCCCTTCCTTTTTTCTCTCTTGCTTCCCTTTTCTCTCTCTTTGTTTTCTTTCTTTCTCATTCTCAGAAGATGGAGTATTTCCTAACAAACTGGTGTAAATATTGGATAGTGCACTAAAATCCCAGTGGGACCAGAGATCAATTTGAGGAATTATTCACATGTGACTGAACATGCATTCTAGGTTATTCGAAGCCTCCAACTATTTATAGAGAATATTACTTATATAGAGAATAAGAAATAAAGTGAAAGACAATTTTCTGCCTATGAAAAGAATGTAATTCCCATTAATTCCTTTCAGTAATGCATAAAAAGATGATTAGCCAAGCAAAACAATTGACCAGTTTCTTTGTCTAACTGTCTTGAGCTGAACGAATTACTTACAATTTAGCTCCATATTTCCATATGGACAAATGTCTATTAGGAACTTAGGTACATGCATAAAAACAGTGTGTGTGAAATTCCAAATTAATTCTTTACTGTCCTCAGGAATCTTGTCATGAAATATAAATTAATTTTAGTTAGATGTAATACACTCTGTCTCTCCTTTTTAACTTGTTGAAAATGTACAGTTGTTATAATTGATCTTACCTAATTGAATCCTCCATTGAGTGTAGACCTTTCTAATATAATTTAGATTATAAACCCAGTTAGTCTTCAGGGATTTTTTTAGACCTCATTACATTCTTTCACACATTTTACTTCTTTTCCATTTCTTCTCTAGAGACATCTAGTCAATCGATGCTACAAAAACCAAAACAAAACAAAACGAAAAAAATGACATTGGGTATTTGATCCATCTGTTTTTTCATGTAGGCTTTTCTGCCTGCAGTGAGTTATTTGTGAATAAGTTTCTATCTTGCCTATTTTATTCAGTATTTTATCTCATTTTGACCTTACTTTATCCTCTCCAGTATCTTGAATTCTATCTTAGAAACACTATTGCTTACAAATGCATTTTAGAGATTATTTTCCCCTACTCTGATGAAATACTGAAGATTAGTGATAATTATCCCAGAGCATTACTTTTTGTGTTCTTCCTCTTATTTAAATATGAAATATGAATTATGACAATCTTCTTTTATTATTGAAATGGCTTCATCTATTGTGATTATCCAGGTGATTTTCATATTTACTTTTCTCAATGTCTAGTATCTAATACACATGTAAGATCTTAACATTCTATTTTAAAGATGGGATTGAATTAGAGCATTAAATTAATAATTGATTCACTTGACACCTTCAGCAAATTCTTTTTGTTCATCCCCACTTACGCACAACACTGGATATAAGACCTGCTTTTATAGAGCTTGTACTGAAGTAGAAGAGATGAAATACTTAAATAGTTTAATAGAAGAAAAAATGTGATATGGACCATAAAATAGCTGCCAAGAGTTATGAAATAGCAGCATATCCTCTCTTTATCCAATATTCATTTAGTCCTTGTCTTTGGCTCTGATACCAAAGAACCAAGAGTGATGTGTGTTTCTAGCTGCAATGTGTCTAGCTGGCAATACTCATCATTATTCCATTCTGGCCTTTAGCCAGGCTATTTGCATGTCCTTATCCTCAAAAAAGTCAACTTATTCCTTGTGCAGGCCCTGCTAACCATATGCTCTTATATCAGTATTAAGTACAGACCTCATCTCTGGAAGTCTTTGTAGAATAATTTAGGCAAAAGCAGTTTCTGTTAAATCAAGAGTTACCATCTTGAGAAAGACAATGACTTGTGACCCTGTAGAATCATGAGCTATTGCTTATTCATTGCCAGCACTGTCTTCTCCTTGAATTCCCTATCAGTGTCATGCTGACTTTGGAAATTTGGACAACAGGAGGTAGGGTTTATGAGGCAGACCAGCTGGTTTTGAAGAGCCAGATGCTCTAAAATACTTCCATGCCTCTCAAGGCATGGCTGATAATGCTGGAGCTCAGGAGGGCTGCCAGCCACATGTGGGTTATGAATAAAGTACAACTCATTGAGCTGTGTTCTGAAGGAGTGTCAATTTTAAATACAATGCTAAAGTTAAAATAAAAATAATAACAAATGGGATCACTTATAGAGTCTTATCCTGTCTGGCAGTGCACTGAAGTCTATTCATGCTTTATTTTACATCAATCTCACAAATTATGAATCAGAGACCATGGTTGACCTTGTTTTACAGCTGAAGATACCGAGGCTCAATGAGGTTAAGTAATTTTCTCCAATTACACAGTGAGTAAGTGACAGAAAAGTAAAACTTAAAACTAAACAAGGATGACTCTAGAATCCAGGGAGCTAAGCCCCTGTGTCATACTGCACAAAGGAGTTGAAATCTTCCAAGAACCTTCTAGTCATTAGAACCAGATTTTAAAATGTGTGAATAAATGCTGTTTTAAACATTTTAAACGATTCCAAAGACTTATTTCAAGATTAATTGAAGAATGAGTTCTTTGAAGATGGTAAGGGAGGAAAGTTACTGCATCAAAATAAGCAATTCTAATGATTTCATGTAAACTTGGAAATTAGATTCTACTTTATTATTTTTCAGCTTCTTATAGTTGTTTAAAAGTAATATTTCCAATATTAAACTGAGCTGATTTTATTCACAATACTTATAACACTAAATGTGTGGAATTTTTCTTCACAAAAACCAGTTCTCCCAACTTGGAGTGAGCACGCAGAGTTAATACAAATCCTACAAGTTAAGGACTCAATCCCATAAGACTGCCCAAACTTGAGAAGCCAATTTTAAGTCCAGGCAACCCACATATCTGACTCACTGGCTATGGACTTGGGTCCCCTTGTCTTCCTACTGAGGAACAATAGTTCATAGAATTCAGGAAAGTACTTTAGTAGATATCACTAGGATATTCAAAGGATATGACTCAGAAGAGCCAAGATGGCAGAGATGTGTAGGGTGAGATATGGGAAAGAGGATGCATGAAACCCATGTCCTTTCTGGGTGCATTGCTCTCCTAGCACCACAACATGTTTGTCAAACCAGAACCTCTCTGAACTTAAGGGTTTTTTAGTGTAGTTTTCTATATGAAGGTGAAGCTAATTAAATTTTAGGCCCTTGGTGATTAACTCATTTATTAGGCCCTCTCTCAGGCCAGGAAACTGGGAGACAGGACTGAAAGGTCCAATCTTCTTTCATGTTTTGCTCTTTCTAGTGAACAGCCCCCATCTTGAAGCAATCCAGGGTTCTCCAGATACTTGTCACTTATTAACACATAAAAGGACAGCATCACTAGAGATTCTAAGAATTTTAGGAGCTGTGTGCCAAAAACCAGAGACCAAGTATACATTCCATATTATATCATATTATCACATAAACACAATTTGATTGACTTTTTATTCAAATACTATTGTTTTAGTCCACTTAAGAATTTAAATACACTCACCAGTTGAGTTCATTAAAGCATATTATTAGCTTAGCAACATAAATATTTATTTTTCACTTTTTAAATATAGCAAAAAGAAAGAAATTCATGTCAACTTACTCTTCTTTGTAATGTTGCCTTTCATTACATGTATAAATATTGAACAGCTCCTGTTTATTAGGCACTGTGCTGGGCACTAAAGAGGGACAGATGGATATATTACCATCTCTTCTATTAAATGGAGAAAATAGACAAGTAAACCCAGCAGCAAGCCCTATGTCCAGGTAAACCCTGCTTGCCCTGGGGAGTCCATGGTGCCTGGATGGCAGAGCACTATCTTGGAAAAAGAACAGGGTAGTGGAATAGAAAGATCAGAGTAAACTTCTGGAGGAGGCATAATGCAAAACAAAACAAAACAAAAGAACAAAAACAAAAACAAAGAATGGCAGTGACAAATAAACTAGGGGTGACAAAATTTTAAGCATACAGAAAGTTAGTGTGTGGGATATACACTGTGCTTTCCAAAAGCTGCCGCATGGCTAGATAAGATTTTAAATGTCTCAGGGAGGAGAGGAAGTTGGTTAAAATTGAAAAGAGAAAGGTGGGCTGGAGCAGGCTGCCTGTGGCATTGTACATCATGTTAAGCAGTTTTAATTTTATCCTCTGAAACCGGAAAGTCACTGAAGAATTTTAAACAGGGCAAGACATGATCTGATTCATAATTTGGAAAGATGATCTCTGGTGATAGACAGCCTCAGTCTGGAGAGGTGTTGGAAGGAAGCCAGCCTGGAGAAACCGATAACAGCTAAGGCGCTGCTGTTATCGTAACACAAGGGAAAATGATGGTGGCTGGAGCTAAGATCAAGGCACAGGGGATAGAGCAGGGTTGATGTATTTATGGCTGTTTAACAGGTAGAATTGTAGACTTGGCAGCTAACTGGATTGGGAAAGTGAAGTGATAGAAACACATCTCAGAAGACTCTCAAGCTCCTGGCAGGGCCATCTCTTTTGCAGTTGGCACTGTTCTTAGAGATTGGCGTAGAGAAGGAGGAACAGGTTGGTGAGCAAAATGATTAGTTCAGCTATGGGAATTTGAAAAAGAAAGCTTCCAATGGGAAATTTAGGTGGAGGTGTCTAGTGGCCAGTGAAGACACATATTTGTTGAGAATTCTATGAGATCTATACTGCTTAACTTAAATGAGTGTACAAATAAATAATTCTATTAGGATACTGATCAACTTAATTAGAAGTACCCACATGATTAAGAGCATCCTTTGGTTACCACTTCTTTTTTGAGCAAGAAACGATGTGAGAGGAAAGTTTAGGGGAATTGACAATGAAATTCTGGATAAAATTGTCATAACTGTGTAGTTAATTGTTGGGGCTAGAGACATAGCACTATTCCTTAGCTTTTAATTCCATCGAGTAGTTAGCCACTGTTTAGCTGCTTTTAGAATTTCATTTTTTGTCTTAATATTAGCCAAATCTAATTGTTGTTCTGTTAATGAATCAACCATTTTCGTTTTATTTTTATTGGTGCATTATGATTCTGCATAATAGTGGAATTCATTGTGACCTATTAGTACATGCATATAACATAATTTGATCAATAAATCATGTTATTCTATAAATTATACAAATAAAAGAATCTTATCTTAAAACTTTAAGAAAATTGCATGAACTAATCTCATTTATTCACTCTTACAAATGTTTGTGGCATATGGAATCTGGTATCATGGTAGATACCCCTAAGTTTTGTATTAGAGACTTCCTAGAATCAAAACCTGACTCAAAAGAGCTTTCTGATTTTAGAAAAAATGAAGTTAATAACACCTATTACAAAGGATTTGTGGGTATGTTGATAAATGTGTAGGATGCTTAGAAGAGTGTCACAAATGGCACATACTAAACATTAAATGCATATTATTACCATTTTTATTGCTGGTACAGTGAAAATCCTATTTTGGGAGCTTTGAGCACAAAGTCTATTGAGACACAATGCTATATGGCTGCATTTATTGTCAACATGCTTGTCAAATGTCTTCATCCATGGAGAACTCATGTGTCCCTCTCCTTGCAAACTAAGAATATATTTAATCATATTTTCTATATGTAAAGTTTAGAAAAATAAAGGATGCCTTTCTAATCTTATAGAAAAGTAATACTCAATTTAAATGGAAAAAATGTTGAAAAGTGAGCAAATTCATGTTGAGTCTGGTAGATATTAAAATTTTAAAAAGACAATGAAAATAATTTTCTGAAACAATGTATTTGCTAGTTAATTTTTTTGTGCTATTTAACTTTGTATCATCACATTTTAAGGTCTATATATGGTATCCAAAACACTTTTAGGCTAATATCTAAACAACATACTGTATGGAAAGATGTTTCTTTCTTTTTTTCTTGCCCTCATGGGTAGAAAACTGCATTTTTTCTTTGTTCCATAAACAATACTACATCCCCAAACTACTTGTCAAATACCCATTGGATACACACCGAAATAAGAACTTGGAAGTAACCACAGTGTTCAAAAACATGACGTTTACTCCATCTGTGAAATTTCACTCTAAAGAATCAAGACATTTGTAGAGCCCTTTCTTTAAAGAATGATTTCTCAATATATGGTTGGCAGAACCCTGGGTGTCCTCTGTCTCCTTTTAGGGAGTCCTGAAGCTCAAAACTACATCCAGTAATAATGCTAAGACATGATTTCTTTTTTTGTTGTTCACTGATATACACTGCTACATTATGATATCACAATGCAAAAACTGACTTAAAAATATAAAATCAAGCCATTATCTTCACTATTTTTTGTTTCAAAGATATAGTTTTTATGAACACATAACAATATATATGAGATTAATATTTTAAAATCAAATATTTTAATATGCTTTTATTGGCACATTATAATTAGCAAGTATAATTTTATTAGCACATCCTAATGAGGTTCAAAGTAATGCAAACATACATGAACACAACACTTGGTGTATTTCCCTTCAGATCTCACCCCGTTTACCCCCACCCATGTACGTGTTAGTGAGATTGGTAGTGATTCCTTCACATATGGACATAGCATTATTTGCAGTGTTTCCTCCATCATGCTTCCTGCCCACCTCTCTCCCCTAATCCTTTTCCACTGTTCTACTGTCTCTCTCATCATTTTTCTGAAATCCTGTTTGTTTCCTCTTTTCTCTCTAGCTTCCACATATGAAAGAAAACATAGAACTCTTGACTTTCTGAGACTGTCTGAACTCAGCATAATATTCTCTAGTTTCCATCCATTTTCCTGCAAATGACATGATTTGTTCTTCTGTATGGCTGAGTAGAATTCAGTTGTGTGTATATACCACATTTTCTTTATCTATTCAACTCTTGACTCTTTTAAAATTATCTGTTTTAATTTCTAGTATGGTATATACAGTAGATAAAATCCACATAAGAAAAAGTTCTTTGGGGTTGTCAATAGTGTCCAGAAGGTGAAGATCAAAATGAAACCAGCTGATACTAAACGGTATAAGAACTGCTACATGTAAAATAATACTGATAGCTAATATTTCCTGTGTGTGAACAATAAGTATGGCACTGACCCAACTACTTGGTTGTTTACTAATTGATGTAATTCTCTCATGAAGCCTACAAAAACATTTTATTATTGACATGACTGCCTTACACATGAAGAAAATGAGTTATAAGATGATTCTACTAAACACTACCATTTCACACAGCTACAAAAGGCATTTTAACCTCTGCCTTTGGGAGAACAAGAGATGCTTAGTTCTAAAAATTACAAATTTTGATAGTCTGTGATCAAAACATTCAAATATATTTTATAAATTGTGATTTTTTTTTTTTTTTTTTTTTGCGGTACTGGGAATTAAACTCAGGGGCATTCTACCTCCGAGCTAATACCCCCAACCCTATTTTTTATTCTTTTTTTTTGAAACAGGATCTCACTAAGTTGCGGAGTGCCTCACTAGGTAGCTGAGGCTGGCCAAGAACCCAAATCCTTCATTCTCAGCCTCCCAAATACTGGGATTACAAGCGTGCGCAGCCACGCCCGGCTCTATAAATTATGAATTAAGATGTAATATATTTAACCTATATCGTATTATATCTCTTCCTATAAGTATTCTGTTTCCTAATTTAAAAACTATATTTGGTTAAATTTATAAGTATTTATTGACTGACTAGTAGATGAGTCTTCTATTATGTTACAGTAACTAAAGATTAGTAAAAGAAACATTTTCCCCAAAACATTTACTGCTGGCAAGGATGTGGAGAAGTGGGAACTCTAATACATTGTTGGTGGGATTGCAAACTAGTGCAACCACTTTGGAAAACAGTATGAAGGATCCTCAGATGAATGGGAATGAACCTACCATATGATCCAGCAATAGCACTTCTGGGTATCTACCCAAAAGAATGGAAACCAAACTATCAGACCAACGCATGTGTATCTATGTTTATAGCTGCACAATTCACAATTGCCAAACTATGGAAGCAGCCAAGATGTCCATCGACAGATGAGTGGATTACAAAACTATGGTATATGTACACAATGGAATTTTACTCCGCCATAAAGAAGAACAAAATCATGTTATTTGCAGGGAAATGGATGCAACTGGAAAACATTATGTTAAGTGAGATTAGCCAGTCACAAAGAGTAAAGAAGCATATGTTCTCCCTAATATGCAGATGCTAGGGAGAAGATGGGGCATAAGAGGGTCTCCAGATAGAAAAGGAGAGACCCTTGATAAACAAGGAAGTTGATTTAACCAAAGGGGATGGACGGGGCACGGGGGGGGACACCCTAATGTACATCAAGGTTACTCACTAAACTGAACTTGAGAGGGAGGGAGGGCAAGGGAGCGGGGTGGGAATTTGGGGAAGGGGTCAAATGAGAAATGTGGGCATATATGTCATTATCAATTTGTACCTAACAAACAGGTATACTTACAATGCATGAATAATAATAATAAAAACATTACATTTAGAAATATATATATACATATATAAATATATATATATAAATGTATATATATGAAGTATATGAAAAATAAATGTTAAAATGAAGTATAAATGTTACACAAATGGCAGTATAGAAAGATAATATTTCATAGGGGCTGCATGAATTCTTTCATCGGTTTTAAAGTCAGAAAAGATTCTAGTTATAACTCTTCTTTGGAAATTTACTCACACACCTTTTGACAGCTAAGTGAACTTATTTAAGCCTCTTTCTTCACCTCTAAAATTGGGTTGTAGTGACGTTTAAATGAGATATTATAGATTAATCACAGAACACAGTCTCTGTATATGGTTATAAGCTCAACAGAAGTCAATAATTATTCTTATTTGGTTAAAGTGCTTTTAGATGCCAGAATCCGCTATTGATTCATAGAAAAGTTGCAGATGAGGCATAAAATAATATACATTGATACTATGTTTATAAATAAAATTATTGGCTGGCTGATGTCCTGAGCAGGACCTCATTTATAAATTGATTGAAAATAAAGCATTGAGATAAAAAAAAAATCAAGTCGATATTTGGATCCTATTTCCAAAGAGTTCAGTTCAAGAGAAGAAGTAAATGGGTAAAGAGCATTCTACTATTCATGAAAACATTTCTCCCTCAATATAAATGTAGGGGAGTTTCCATTCCTGAGAATTATTTACAAATAGAACAATGTGCATTGTGTAGAACTACGACATAAAAGAAAATTTAACTGGGAGAGTGCCTCTAACCAGAGAAACCAACAGGTACAAAAAGCCTGTCAATTCATTAAGAAATGTCCATCAGTACTGTTTTTCTCTTTTGGCCTCAAACAGAATGTCAATCATAAATTTTAATTCATAATATTTCTCATCATATATGTCCCTCTTGGGTAAGAGGACCCTTTGTGGATGCTAGGGACAACTAAGTGGGAATAAAAAGCAGTAGAGTAGGACTCGAGAAATCATGATAAAAGTATGGCTCTCTGATTGGTGATGTGGAAGTAAGTAGGATGATCAGCAAGGAGAAAGAGGAGACCAGAAAAACAGCTGACAATCTTCTGCTTAAGTCAGTAGTATAGGTTATGTGATACTACAGAATTCCATTGTCAAAATGGAAAGGAAGTTGAGGTATGTTCCTTCTATTCCGATTCTCTGGAGTGCTTTTAGCATGAATAGGTGTTGGATTTTATCAAATGCTTTTTGTGTGTATTGAAATAATCATGTGATTTTTGTTTTTGATTCTGTTTATGTGGTGAATTACATGGATTGTTTTCCATATGTTGAACCAGTCTTGCATCCCTGAGATGAACCCAACTTGGTCATGGCGTATAATTTTCTTGATGTGGTTTTGAATGGGCATTGCTGGTATTTTGTTTAGCAGTTATGTGTCTAAGTTCATCAGCAATATAGGTCTATAGTTTTCTTGAGCTGTCTTTATTTGGCTTTGGTATTAATGTGATGTTGGCTTCATAGAATGTTTGGGAGAGTACTGTTTCTTTCTAGTTCATGGGATAAATTGAGGAATATTGGGATTAGTTCTTCTATAAAGGTTTTATAAAATTCACTTGGAAAACCATCTGGCCCTAGGCTTTTGTTTGATGGTAAACTCTTTATTGCTGTTTCTATCTCTTTGCTATTGGTCGGTTTAAGTTTTCTTCTTGACTCAATTTAGAAAGGTTATATGTGTCTAGAAATATGTCAATTTCTTGTAGATTTTCCATTTTGTCGGAGTATAGTTTTTCAAAGTAGTTTCTGATGATCTTCTGGATTTCCACACTGTCAGTTGTAATATCACCTTTTTTATCTCTTATTTTGGTAATTTGGGTTGATTCTTTCTTTTGGTTAGGTTGGCTAATGGTTTATCCATATTGTTTATTTTTTCAAGAAACCAGATTTTTGTTTTGTTGATTTTCTGTATTTTTTTTATTCTCTACTTCATTAATTTCTGCTCTGATTTTCATAATTTCCTGTCTTCTACTGGCTTTGAGGTTAGACTGTTCTTGTTTTCCAAGGGCTTTGAGATGTGTCATTAGGCTACTTATTTGGTGATTTTCTGTTCTTCTTATGTGGGTACTCATTGCTATAAATTTTCCTCTGAGTACTTCCTTCAAGGTGTCCCAGAAGTTTTGATATGAAGCAATGGAAGGACTCACAAAACATAGTGCTTCCACTTAGGTAATGAAAAAAAGAGTCAAGTCACATGTAACTCAATGTTTCTAGACCTACAAACACAGTGGTTGATGTGCTATGGTACAAAAGTGTCAGTCTGGGGTGAGTGATGGGAGGGGCATGAAAATACTGGGCAAAGGTTTGAGTTCCAAGCAGTACCAACAAGTTAAGTATATTAACTTGTAAATAAGAACCTTGGATAAAAAATGAGTGTTGGCGACTTCCATTGAGTCTCCTGTAACAGAGAGGCATGGATGGAAGTCAGGTGCATGAGTGACTGACCCAAGTTGAGGGAGTGAGTTAGAAAGAAGGGAGTGGACTGCTGTCAGATATCCATTTTTCACAAATCAGATTACATCAGTTTCTCATGCAATTTCTATGCATTCCTAGACTGCAGAGTAGTGTGCAAGAATCTGAGCCTATTTAAACTGTCATGTGAGGCATAATAAAGTATGCACAGACTTATTAAACACTTAGAGCTATACTATCAAGAAATAAACACATATTCAGAATGAACCTGAATACATGTATTCTACCTGTATTCAATCAACTTCCCTGTAATTACAGCATGTTTGGGCATTATAAAAAGTCATCTCATCCTCTTACTGGAATAACTAGTACATGCTCCTATTTAGATAAGGACCTGAATGGCAGCTTCTGACAGTGGGAGCTGTAAATAATGGGTTTCACTGTCTGTTTGTTGAAATCCTCTAAGAAGAAAGAGTGACAAGTGGCTGCGTAACACACTTGGCTTCCACAGCAAAATGCCTAGCACTCACCTTCTGTGGTCAATGTTTAATGACGCTGTGTATTTATGAGACAGCTTAACCTTGGTTATTTTTAACTGTGAAAAACCTAGATCATATTATGTATAAGAAATATTGACTGGGAATCAAATTTATGGAGAGAAATATCACCCTTTGGGTTGAAAAATTGACCACTACTAGAATATAATTTCTGAAAATGCAGCCTGAAGGCAATTCACTGGAGGGTGATTTTTCAATGTAGTAGGTAAGTTTTCACAGGATTCTGACAGTCTCAGTCTCTCTCTCTCTCTCTCTCTCTCTCCCCCTTTCTTTCTTTCTTTCTCTCCTTCTCTCTTTTTAACCTCTGAGGCACATTTTTATTCTAAGTATGTTCTAACTCCATTACTTCTAAGGAATCTTCTTTAATTCAAATAGTTATATAACATCTGTGATTAAGAGACAACTATTAGACTAATTTTAAAGTGATTAATTTTCAAAACATTATAAATATCTTAAATTTAATTATAAGCAATAATGATGGGCACCATGAGCTATTTTGTACACAAGTTAATGGGCTTCCTAAATAATCTCCCAGTTTTTTTTTTTTTTTTTTTCCTTTCTAAAGAATCCCAGTACTGCTGTCAGGTTTTTCTTTCTAATATATGACATTGGCCGTGTCATCCAGCTCCAAAACCTGCAGTGGTTTTCTACTGCTTTTTGAATAAAGTAGAAAATTCTTGGGCTAGCATTCAAGGATATTCTATCCCTATCCAAATATGCATTTCCTAATTATTCTCCTTACACTGTAAACTAGTCTCCCTCTCTGGGCATTTGTTTATTGTAATGATGTTAATATTAGATTTTATAGTATAGAAGCCACTGGTGAAATATAACATAGGTTTCCCTTAGAAATAGCTTTGGATAAAAAACATTATGTTATAGAGTTTTTAAATTCTAAAATACTGCTTTTCAAAGTATGGTTTCAACAAAATAATGGGTTCTTTTATAATAACCCTAATAATAGACTCATACTATCCCTAAGAAGGGGTAAAAGGTGATAAAGGAATATTTTGAGTAATTCCTTATGAAAAAAAATCTACCTTTTAAAAATATCTGTTTAAAATTCCATTGTGTACATATCCCTGCCGGGCGTGGTGGTGCACGCTTGTAATCCCAGCATTCGGGAGGCTGAGACCGGAGGATCCGGGTTCGCGGCCAGCCTCAGCTACCTAGTGAGGCACTCCGCAACTTAGTGAGACTTGGTTTCAAAATAAAGAATAAAAAATAGGGCTGGGGGTATAGCTCGGAGGTAGAATGCCTCTGAGTTCAATCCCCAGTACTGCAAAAAAAAAAAAAAAAAAAAAAAAAAAATTCCATTGTGTACATATCCCATAGTTTTGTAATCCATTCATCTGTCGATGGACATCTTAGCTGTTTCCATAGTTTGGCAATTTTGAATTGTGCAGCTATAAAATAGATATACATGTGTCAGTCTGATAGTTTGGTTTCCAGTCTTTTGGGTAGATACCCAGAAGTGGTATTATTGGATCATATGGTAAGTTCATTCCCACTCATCTGAGGGTCCTCCATACTGTTTTCCAAAGTAGTTGCACTAATTTGCAATCCCAACCAACAATGTATTAGGGTTCCCACTTCTCCACACCCTAGCCAACATTTGTTATTGTTTGTGTTTTTTATGATTGCCATTCTGATTGGACTTAGGTGAAATCTCAAGGTAGTTTTGATTTGCATCTCTCTTATTGCTAGTGATGTAGAGCATTTCCTCATACATTTATTGGCCATTTGTATGTCTTCTTTTGTGAAGTGTCTATTTAGATCCTTTGCCCATTTTTTTTATTGGGTTATTTGTTTTCTTAGCTGTGAGTTTCTTGAGTTCTCTGTATATGCTAGATATTAGTCCTCTATTAGAGTAGCTGGCAAAAATGTTCTCCCACTCTGTGGGCTCTCTGTTGAGGTTCTTGATAGTTTCCTTTGCTGCACAGAAGCTCTTCAGTTTAATGCAACCCCATGTATTGATCTTCATGTTATTTGCAGAGAAATGGATGCGACTAGAAAACATTATGTTAAGTGAGATTAGTTACAAAAAGTAAAAAAGCATATGTTTTCCCTAATATGAGGATGCTAGGGAGAAAGTGAGTCATAAGAGGGACTCCAAATGAAAAAGGAGAAACCCTAGATAAGCAAAGAAGTTGACTTAACTGAAGGTGATGGACGGGGAGGGAACACCCTAATGCACAGGATGTACTTTCACAAATATATCAAAGTCAATCACTAAACTGAACTTGAGAAGGAGGGAAGGCAAGGGAGTAGGGTGGGAATTGGGGAAGGGGTTCAATGAGAAATATGTGCATGTATGCCTTTATCAGTTTGTACCTAACAAAGATGTATGATTACAATGCATCAATTAATAAAAAAATTTTTAAAAATCTGTTTATGTATATAAATAAGCATAAGGTTGTTTATATCTTATATTAATTGCTGGACCTGGATAATTTGTAAAATTTTTCAAATAGGCCTCATTTGAAAAAAGAGTACCTTAAATTTCTTCTATATTCACAAATATTTTTAAAATATCTATGTATTTGACACTGCACTAGTTACTTAGGATACTATGGAAACAAGATTCCTGCTCTCAGAGAGCCTACTATCTGTAAATAACTTTGAAATGTAACTATAGCTTGCCATGAAAAATGACAAGGAATGTTTTCTCAAAACTAATTAAAAAGCAATTTATGCTAAAAATCTTTTTTCCTGTACTATATTCTTTTCAAAAATACCACCTTTGCTTAACGTGTGCAGATCCATCCAAATAATGCCATTAAGTTATCAACTAGAGGAAACATTGACAATTTTTTATTTACAACTTTGATTTTGAGCAACATATTTAGACTCAGAGTTTGACATAAAAATACCCTAATTTTCTCATCATTCTCTTGAACTTACTCTGATATTCTTCTATATTATGTTTTGTCTAATAAAAGCCTTTTCTGAATTTGACAGGAAAATATTGATTTTTAAGTATAAATTCAGACCATAAATGAGTTGGCATGAGTTAAATTGACAGTGAGGCTTGACAGAAGTCAGAATGTATGAATCGAATATACATAAATGTATATGTACAACCAGTAAAAACAATCTCGTATAATTTGTGATTCTATTATTCCTGAGTGCCGCAGTGCAAGAATGAGTAGTGGTTTATATGAATGTATAGCTGCTCTTTCTAAGATGTATGTACACAATATATTTTTTTCTGTTACACAGATGTGTAAATGTAACACCTAATCTATGAAGAATATGCACATTTAAAATAAGTCTCAAAATACTGTGATAAAAAACAAGAATCAAGCTGTTATTTAATTCACTATTACGTTGTTTATAAGGCTGCTGGATTGGAGAAGGAATTTTTAAAGGCATTCTTAATTCCTATGTATTTTTCTTAGTTCCAGCCCCATATGTATTGAATATAACAAAAAGACATTTACCAAGGCTAAAGCTTATGCTTTTCAAACATACATCTCTCAAATGAGCTTAAGATGTTACCGTGCAACCCAGTTTTTTTTTTTTTTTTCATCCATTTGCATTTTCAGATGTGTTTCTCTCCTGGCCAGGTTATTAGAGTTGGCGGCTGCATGGTATAGATAGTGAACCCACTGTATGTCGATGTCTTCATGGAAATCACCTGGGGCTGGGAGTTCTACTTTTCTCACCTTATCATATCTGGAACACAGATTTGCTCTGCTCGTCATATTTTGGCATCTGTGAATCACCATCATGTTGTCATATTCGCAGTTACAAAGTAGCCGATGGGAAAGGTGCCAACTACTTGAGGCACTTGCATTGAAAAAAAAAAGTCTGATTTCAGCATTATTCATTGGAAATGCTATTTGTGAAAGCATTTACTTCAGTTTCTGAGATGCTGGCAAAACTTTAATAGGCAATGAATAATCCTGCTTTTTCAGAAGAAATGTTCCTACGTACTGAACAGTGAAGGAACCAGTAATTACTGAAAACCATGAGTAAAATGGTCACCTTTGGACTCAGAATTGAGTTATCCATCCTTTACTTAGATTTTTGTCAGTAGTACCTGCTAATTAAATGGACAATGGGCAAGTGATATCAGGAGAGGTGATTTACGATAACATTCTAAACTATATGGGGCCTTTATAATTTTATCCCTTCATAAACATATGAGTATAAACAGACAAAGATGAAACCAAGTATTGAAGTTGTTATTTAATAACAAAAATAAACTCAAGATACAGCCTATAGTTTACAGTAAATAAATTTATAAAAATAAGAGGATTATAATGTTTTAAATTAAAATAACATTCATCCTAACTGTAAGAAAATATGATGCTAAAATGATTGAAAGCATTCTGTTTTAGCCCTATTCATTTAGTGAAAGATTTTTAGAAAGTGTTAGGCCCCATCCTTCTAAACATATCACTTAAAGTTTATATATTTTTTAAGTTAAAGGACCTCATTTAATAATCTTCATGGACATATGAAACACACACACACACACACACACACACACACACACACACGTGCACAAGTTATTTTGTTTCTTTTTTTATTTCACTTTACATCTAACTATATTTTGATTGTATTTTCTGAACTCAAGCCTTGTATTGAATTTATGAATCTTTTCAAAGTCTTTTTCACTCATCATTTAATATAAGATTTGCTGCTAGCCGGGCATGGTGGCGCACGCTTGTAATCCCAGCATTTGGGAGGCTGAGACCGGAGGATCCGAGTTCGCGGCCAGCCTCAGCTGCTTAGTGAGGCACTCTGAAACTTAGTGAGACCCGGTTTCAAAATAAAGAATAAAAAAATAGGGCTGGGGGTGTAGCTCGAAGGTAGAATGCCTTTGAGTTCAATCCCCAATACCGCAAAAAAAAAAAAAAAAAAAAAAAAAAAAAAGATTTGCTGCTATCTCTGAAGGGTTTTGGGTGACAAGATGGCTATGCTAAGGCAAATACAAGAAAAGGCAATCATTTGCACAGAAATGTGAAGATATTTTTAAGTCAGCATTTATTTAAAAATATGTTATGGAATACTAGCCTCAATAGTGTCTTTTGAAAAAGAAATCCTAAGGGATTGTAGCCCAATAACTTTGGGAATTCTGAACATTAACATTTCACTGAGTCACAAGGATCATTAGATTTTAAAAGTGTTTTAAAATTTCTGGTCTAATTTTCAGGTCTTTGATCCATCTAGAGTTGACTATAATGCAGAGTAAGAGGTAGGGATGTAATTTCATTTTACTAAAATTGAATAACCTGTTTCTCAGCACCATTTATTGAAAAAGCTGTCTTTTCTTCAACATATGTGTTTGACACCTTTGTCAAAAATCAATCAGTTAATAAGCATATGGATTTGTTTCTGTATTTTCTATTCTGTTCCCTTGGTCTATGTGTCTTTTTTTGTGCCAACACCATGCTATTTTTATTACTATAGCTCTGTAGTATAATTCGAAGTCGGGAATTGTGATGCTTCATTGCATGGTTCTTATTCCTGAGAATTACTTTGACTATTCTGGGTCTTTTATTTCACCATATAAAATTTAGGACTTATTTTTCTAACTCTGTGAAGAATGACACTGGTATTTTGATAGGGGTTGCATTGACTCTATACATCAGTTTTGTGAGAATGGCCATTTTGCTAATATTTTCTGTCTATCCAAGAGCATGGGAGATCTTTCTGTATTCTAAGATCTTCAATTTCTTTCTTTAGTGTTTTATAATTTCCATTGTACAGGTGTAGATGTCCATCGAAAGATGAATGGATTACAAACTATGGGATATACACACAACATAATTCTACTCAGCAATAAAGAAGAAAAAAATTGTCATTTGCAGGAAAATGGATGGACCTGGAGAACATTATGTTAAGTGAGATTAGCCAGTCACAGACAGTGAAAGGTCACATGTTTCTCTCATATGCAGAAGCCTGGGAGTAATCAGGATACCAGAGGGACTTTAGATAATGGAGGAAAAACTCCAGTGGAGCCAGGGAGTTGGTCTAGAGCAGAGAGAAGAGGGAGAGAATCAATGAAGGAATCACTTCCATTGACATAATGTACATATTTGAGAATACCAATGTCAATCTCAATATCCTGTATGAGGAAGAAGGGGAGTGGAGAGGGAGCCAAGAGAAAGCCCACCAAGTGCTGTATGCATGCATGTCACTATCATTGCAAACTACATTATGATGTGAGACTATAAGGCACCAATAAAAGTATAAAAATTAAAAGTATTTGTAAAATCCTTCAATAAAATACTTTTATAGTAAAACAAGATTTTTTCCAAATATACTTAGCCACAGAACTTTTTTTAAAAAAGGTATAGCATCCCAGGGATTATATTTTGTTTGGAAAATCTATTTTTTTTTTTTTTTTTTTTTTTTGCGGTACTAGGGATTGAACTCGGGGGCATTCTACCTCCGAGCTATACCCCCAGCCCTATATTTTATTCTTTATTTTGAAACCGAGTCTCACTAAGTTGCGGAGTGCCTCACTAGGTAGCTGAGGCTGGCCGCGAACCCGGATCCTCCGGTCTCAGCCTCCCGAATGCTGGGATTACAAGCGTGCGCCACCATGCCCGGCAGGAAAATCTATTTTAAATGAAGGTACTCATTTTGACTGTTATAAAGACCCAAATGTTTTTCAAAGCAAAGGAATGATGAATTAGATACTTATGGTAGTGCTATTGTCTTGTTGCTTTTTTCTAAATTCTGTTGTTAAAAAAAATGAACTGTTATTTGTCATGACTGCATGAGAAGATACTGTCATCTGGTCAAGAGAGGCAAGAGAAGCTCTGAAACATCCTGTGGTGAACACATGCATGAGACATATCTGAGCTAATAGTCAGTGAAGCTGAGCTCGAGAAACACTGCAGGTTGAACCTCTATTCCAGACTCCTGTGTGCAACATTACAACTTACATATCTACGTGCACCTCACATTGCTATGGTTAAAATATGAGTCTTTAGTTTCCCCCCTAATTATATCCATCGCTCTCTCAATCCCATCTGGCACATGGCAACATACTCTATTTTGCTTCCCTGAAAGCTCAGAGTTGCACTTAATTGGTACCTTTTCCCACTCTCATATCAAATCAGTCAGCAAAACTGGTGAGCTCTGCCTCCAAAATGTATTGTGGGGTCATCCATCTCCATTGTAGCCACCATGCTTGTGCCCCCATAACTTATTGCCTCGTCTATAGTAGGCTCTTACCTGTTTTTTAAGCTTCTACCTGCTATCTATTCACACATCCTCTGAGGGATTCACTTCAAAACTTAAATTTGATCACTCATATCCCAGTGTCATCTGTTTGTACTTAGAAAATGGCACTTGGGGTCCAAATGTGGTCAATGCCCATCTTCCAGACCTTTTGCACAAGCCTTTTCAGAGAAGCCTTCTCCTCAAGGTCCCAATGGCTTTGTTTCCTCCCTTTAAGCTCTTGCTCTTGTGCTTCCTACTTCCTGAAATGCTCCATAGCCAGATATTCCCAGACTGACTTCTTATTCTCATTCATTTTTACCTTAGATCAAAAGTCGCATCTTCTGCATGCACTTTCCTGGCCACACGAAATAAAGCAGCATGTGTTGCCCACTGGCAATGTTATGTCTTCCTGTCTTACTTCATTCACAGTACTTAGAACTATTTTGTTCTTTATCATTCCCCAAATGGTAGAATGAAGGGGCCCAAGATAACATCTTCCTGTGCTTTACCTCTGTTGTTGCTCAGTAAATATTGTTAAATTAATGGTGATTTTTGATAATATGAATAATTAGAAATGAGACATTAGCCATCATAAATACTGATACTAAATGTTAGCCAGAGACAATAATTCTAAAAGTGAATAAAAAAATCACAAAACAGCAATGTGGATCCATACAAGATAATGGAAATTCTCTCCAGAAATGTATCTGTTAGTCAAAAACATCCCCATCTCTGCCCTCTTGTAAGCCTTTCATAGAAATAATCCTGCATTGACTAAAACTGCATTCATTCCTATTTATTTTTCAACTAGATTACAAGTTGCTTAGGGTAAAGATTCTTGTTTATCTTTTTACCACTTGTAGCATACTCCTGGTCTGAAGAAGAGCTGAAGTCTTTCTCTATGGCCAACATACTTCAAATTCTTTACATAGAGTTTGTAATATCTATTTTCTACTAATATTTTTCCTACTACATGACTTTCTACTATGTTCTGAAAAATTGAGGCATTATGACTTTTCATGTTTAGCAAAATCTAAGTATATATAATAAATATCATTTGATAACTTCTATAGGATAGAGTAAAAAGACAGACTCACTCAAATCATTGCAAAAGCTAACACATACTGAAGGTTAATTATGCGCCAATGTTCTAAGAGGTTTATATATATAATAACTCATATGATCCTCACACTAGCTTTATAAGATGGTTACTACTATTTTCTTCCTTTCATATTTGAAGGCAGAGAGGGAGAAGCAATTCAGCAAAGATTACCCCATAGTGAGGATTGAGATGTCCTTTAAACCCAGGCAGTGTGATACTCAAGTCAGTACTCTTAACCTGTAGCTATTCACTTTTGATACAACTATTCAATTGACTTTTAAGAAACTTTATACCTTTAAATCAACAAAATCCTTCCAATTTAAATGCAACTTTTAAACAATTCTAGCAGCTGACTTACTGCCATATACTCTACACAATTAAACATGTCTCAACCGTTCACTAATTTCTATGATAAATATTTCTGCTTTGTGGTATGCATGACAAATTCCTTTTTTTATCCTCTATGTAAATGCAAGACTCTAGATGAATAGACTAACATATCTCTGTATATAGGAGTGGGGGAGGGTGAAAAACCGGGAAAATAAATTACTCTAACAGTATATTTTGGCAGTGTAATGGTCCGTTTCTAGCAAGGAGCAAAATAGACATTATATGACATGCTTTTATTTTAGATAATCTTTTAATTTTAGTGATGCTTAACAATCCAAATAAATCAATATGAAAAAAATTAAGAATAAAAGGATAATCAAAAACTTTTAATTGTCCTTTTTATCAAAGGAATACATTTGTTATTCATAACTACAAAGAGCTGTGCTAATTTTAAAAAGTGGCTTAAGATTCAACATATTCAGCAGCAGTGGATTCACATAACAACCATGAACTGCACAAATAAAAATCTACATTAAAAGAACATTAGACGCCAGACTGAAATGGAGGAAAATGGAAAAATTGAGATTAAATATCTTGCTAGGTAACCAATTCGACTTTAAGAGCCATCTGGCCTCTTTTCATGCTTCATATCCACTGTCCTCTACCTACATAGACATGGACATGGTTTTTGATCCCTTAATTAAGCTGAATCAATGTAGAATGGTAGGGCAGGGCCACACAATCACTTATTTTTTGTTTTATGACAAAATATTTGCCAATGATTAAGCTCAAAAAGAATTTTTGTATCAAGTTGAGATAATATATTTACTTTATAGATTTTTGTCTTATTTACTAAACCTTAACTTCATAATATCTATTTCAGGTAATCAAAATGGTAGACACCATCATTGCTTTGCATAGGAACAAACTATGGTATACAAATGTGAATTTACTAAGCAGTAGGGCCAGTTCTGTAGAGAAAGGAGTTTGGAGTCAAATAACTTGTAGTGAAATGCTTCCTTTCCTACATAATAGCCTCCTTGAGGCAGAAAGTATATCGTTTTATTTTAAGTTCTTCAATTATAGATAAAAGTAACATATATCAAATTGTTGAGCAGGCTATTGAGTTGTAGGATGAACTTCAAAATCTAAAACTTTAAAAATTTGAAAATGAATTTGCCATCTTCCCTATCCCTCATTTCCATGCCTCTTATTTCTCTTACGATTGCTTCTCTGGCAGATGGTTCTTTAGTCACTTAAGCCAAAACTTAGAAAGATACTCTCTGACCGTCAATTCTCTGATGGTTAAAATTACCTATCAATTATGCCTTTTATGTGCCTTGGGAATCACTCTTTCTTTACATTCTCATTGTGAGTGTTCAGATTTACATCGTAATGTGCTTCACAGTGATAGTGACAGAGATGCACACAGCACTTGGTGGGCTTTCCCTGGATTCCCTCCCCACTCCCCTGTTTCTCCAAATGGGATATTGAGATTGGCATTGGTATTCTCACATATGTATATAATGTCATTAGAAGTGATTCCTTCATTAATTTTCCCTCTCCCCTGCCACCATCCCCTAGACCATCTCCCTCACTCCATTGGATTTCCTCCTACATTAAATAATTTTCCTATTGTATCCCAACTACTCCCTAGCATCTATCTTCTAACAGGTCTGTTTTATTCATGGTCTCCATCTGTCATATTACTAACCTGATAACAAAAATCAAAAATATGGTATCAGCTTTCCTTTTAAAAATCTTCCATAGTCTCTCAATTTGAAAATGTTGAAAAATCTTAACAGAGCATGATGATATAGACTTTCCAGTATTCTCTTATTTCCTGTCTTCCTCTAAAGGTTTCAACTAATTTGGTCAAAGATATCTACTTAGCAATATTTTAGGCTGCCAGGTTTCCTCATGTCTTTGGCCTATGCCTATTTACTTGCCATTGACTGATTAAAACTGACTCATTCTTTAAAAAAAATCACACTTTTACACCATATTCCAAAGGAGAAAAAATAAATTTTCCATGCACACTCAATATCACATGTGCAATGCACACCCACAAACATACAGACACACACAAAGAGTGTGTGTGTGTCTGTGTGTTTGTGGTACTGGGGATTGAACTCAGGCTCATTCTACTTCTGACTATACCTCCAGCCCTATTTTATTTTTTTTTATTTTGAAACAGGATCTCATTAAGTTGCAGAAGGTCTCACTAAGTTGCTGATGCTGGCCACAAACCTGCAATCCTTGTGTCTTAGCCTCCCATGTACTAGAATTACAAGTATGCATCACCATGCCTGGCACACACACACTTAAAAAAGTTCATATAAAAGATAAACTCAACCAGGATACTGGTACCTCATTTCAAGGACCCCGATGCCCACATGCTCAGTACTTACTTACTTATCCATCTCTATGGAAAGTTTATTTGAAGTCTGGGAATCTGAAGAGTGTTGGGGTCTTAGCTGGGCCCGGCTAGACCTCGCCTCAAGGTGGCGCCTGGCAGAGTGCCAGGAGCAGCTATAGGTGGTAACATCCTAGGGCTGCGCCACGCTAGAGCGCATGCACCAGCACGCCAGAGCCCGTGGCCTGAGAGTGCTCCCAGGTGAGAGCTGGATGCAGGCACCTCGTGGCTCAAGCCCTGGTTGGCTTTAAGAGTACTCCACCTCTCGCCCTAGAAAAAGATGGAGAAATGTAACGGGATGGAATGATGACTACGATTGCGAGGAACGGTTATGGAGAATGAGAGTGGGGTGAAAGAGACAACTGGGGCCAGAGAGACGGTTACTGTCAGGGTTAAGAGAACGATTACTGTTACTGTTACTGTTTCTGTTACTGATTGGGTAAAGTCCTCCGTCCCAGAGAGAGATACAGAGAGAGAGAGAGAGGTACAATAAAAGAAGCTTGAACCAGCAATGCATGATTATCTTCTCCATTTGGTCCTTGAGGTCGAGGGCCCGGCGGCGTGGGAGATGATAGAAGAGAATACTCTACTGATATTTCTTACATTAAACTAGTGTTCTTGACTAAAACTAAAACATTCTCAGAGCTCTTTGTGTTGATCTGGTTGCCTACCAGTGCATAACTGTTAAAAGTTCTGAATATTCACCTCTGTTTCTATTCTTATGTCTATCCCCACATTGGTGCACTTTCTACTGTTCTTGTATCCAGACCATCATCAAGGCATTTGGGTGAGTGGGTGGGAAGCTAAATGTTGGTTACTGCAGTATTTGGTTGTAAATGAGCGGATGGATGTGAATGTGTTGATGGTAAAGAAGAAGTTGCCAGCTGGGCGTGGTGGCGCACACTTGTAATCCCAGCATTCGGGAGGCTGAGACCAGAGGATCTGGGTTTGCGGCCAGCCGCAGCTACCTAGTGAGGCACTCCGCAACTTAGTGAGACTCGGTTTCAAAATAAAGAATGAAAAATAGGGCTGGGGGTGTAGCTCGGAGATAGAATGCCCCTGAGTTCAATCCCCAGTACTGCAAAAAAAAAAAGAAGAAGAAGAAGTTGCCAAAGAGTCTAGGAAATGTCAGCTCCAGCTTGCCTAGAGAAGAATCTAGATATTACCAATCTAGATACATTTATGATATACTCTTTTGGTTTTACTTGGAGATGTTCAGGGAAATTTTTATTATAGTTGTTTAGTACAGAAAAGGATATTTCACACTTTAACTTTGTGTAACATGTTATGTGGGTAACCATATGTTTTTAAAGCTCTTCAGCTACTTGGATATTGTTCCCTTAAAGTTGGGCAGCTTTAAGCTGAAACAATAATTCCTCCTTCACACAGTGGCTAACCATATGCACTGGTTTGCTCAGGCCAGTACTGGATCACATTTATTGTTCTATCATCCTGACTGCTTACTGCTTTCTTTATGTCTCAAAGTCTCCCATTTTGGACAATAAAGCTTATGTTCCATTTGTCAATAGTGGAACTAAACAGAGATCAAAACTTCTGCCTACAGTATCCTAAAAGGGAAAAGTGAACAAAAAGCAGTCACTAGATTGCAGAAATAACACAGTTTAGGATTCAAGGGAAGGGATGTGTAAGATCTAAAAGTTGGGTCAAGAGAAGAAGTTAGCACAGCTCTTACTTGCTAAGGTCCAAAGCCTGAGATGGGAAAGAAGGAGATTAATTTCAGGAACAAAAGAAAGGATAATTTCTCCACAACATGATGGGTGAGGGGAGTATTGTGAGACATTAGACTGCAAAATTTAGCAATCTTCTGAACAACAAATTTTGGAGGTCATGCCAAGGATGTTAAAATTCATTTTATAAGCAATGAACAGAAAGATAGACTAAATCTGCTTCTTATAAAAAAGAATATTCTGTTATCTAGATGGATGATGGATTAGGGTTGGGATTAGGTGCAGAAAAAGCAAGGGAATTGTGGAGACCTCTTAGCAAGCTAAAATCATAAGCATTATTACATATGGTGGAAATTTAGCCATAATGGTGAAAATAGGGAAAGTAAACAGTTTATCTTTTCACTAAGCTCTGTTTTCAAAAATTAACATGACTATAACTTGGGAAGTTATTTTGTGTTGTTCTGACTGCTTAAATTCTTATCAAAAGAAAAAGGCATCTAGAAATCTTCTCTACAGACAGAAAAAGTTTCCCTTAATCGTTTTATTGACTTCTTATGAGTTTTGCCCTTAATTGTAGAGAGGGCAGCATCAGGGAGAGGGTGTGTCCTGAGGTTTTCCCAGAGCAGATGAATGCCACTTGAGAGAGTGGACCCCAGGAGTGAAAGGTCCACCTTGTAACAGAGCGGGTCCAGAGGAGCCAGGAGAATCACCATCATCTATCCATCTCTGAGTAACCCTCCCCTTTCTAAATCTTATTAGAAGTCAATCTAGGACTAGAGGGAGAAGCAATTTTGCTGTCCTGACAATTTAACACTCAAGTGAACTCAGATGAATTTACAAGAAGACCTGCCTCTGTTTACAAATTAGTATCTAAATAATATTAGTTTTGCAAGGGCTTGGATCTTACTTGTTCTGAAGATGAAACAAAACTAAGGTAAATTGAAAAAAAATTCTATGTGTGATGAATGGGAATGTCAGCATTTGTGATATAGATAGGCAGTGGAAAACTTATCTGTACATAGTTTTGCATATGCAAATAAGAAGCGCTCCTGAGGAAATTATTTGTGATATTTTTCTTTCCACTTCAGGTCCTATGGGAAGAAAAATGCTGTCAAAAAGTTGCTTGTACTGCTGCATTTCCCCTTCACTCTTCTGCCTCTGATTAGGGTTAAATATTAGATTGATTCAAGTCAGTTTGTTTCAGGTACAATGTTTGGTGCTTATTCCATGGAACCACGACTTTATCTATTTTATCTCAGTGATATTTGTGAGCTACTATAAATAAAAATCTCCTAGACCTTTAATGCAGTTAGGTGAAAAGTATGTAAGAAAGTCAAATAACTAATGAAATACTTGAAAAGAGTGTATTTGATATTAATAACTTCTATCTGGCGGTATCTTATTTTTATTTAGCAGGAATGACATTCTCCATGACATCTAACCCTTAAAGTTTCTAGTATAGATATCAATTCACAGGCTTCTCATTATACTCAGTGAGTGGGATATGCTCTAGTCTACACCCATGACCTGGATAATGTGCCCTGTAATTTCTGTTTTTGCTCTCAGACATGAAACTCATTAGCTTTTGTGGTTCCAGTGCACATGCATTGAACAGAAAAGCATTTAATTATACAACCGAAGAGGTGATTTTCATTTGGGGGGAAAAATAAAGCAAATGAGATCAGGAAAAAAAATTAAGTTTCCCTGTAATTGTGATACATCTAACAATGTATCATTTTTATATTGTTTACTGAGTACCAATAAATGATTTGTTTTATTTTAACAGGGCATTTGCTGCCAGAAGTATGGTTTCTTCTTAAAAGGTAAGTGCCCTTTAAGAAATATTATATAAAATGATCGTAATTTCTGATTTATAGCTGTGAAGAGCTTATTAATTTTCAAGCCCTGTGGCTGACAGCTGTGTTGTTCAAAAGCGAGGATATATAGTATTAATTATCTTAAGCTCCAGATTATCGTTCATGGTGCTGACATTACGTATAAAGGACAGACGGGCACATTTTTCTATTTTAGTAAGAATAATTAATTAACCTGGTGATTTTAAAAAGAAATACCTGTTGAAGTAAGAGACGAAGAACACAGTTCGGTTTGATCGCATTTGTTTCAGTTCTGGATGGATTTAGATAATTTTCATGGAAATTACAAGCAACTTGAGCTATGGTCACAGCTTTTTTATTGGTTTTTCTTCTTTTTCTTCGTGATTTGGTTGGCTGAAATTAGAGAATAGCTCAGTTATTTTGAAAGTTAAAAAAATGGTTGTCTCTTCAAGTAATTGCTTATTAAGAATTCTGTATATTCTTTACTTGAATATATTTTCAAATTAATAACAGTTTTAACCTTGAGTTAACTTTTAAGTTGACTCATCTATTATTTTTCTAGGAATCCTATGAGACTTAAAAGTAAACTAAATGCTTAAGTAGAGTGTACTTTATATTTTATTGGGTACCAAAAAATGATCAGATCATAGATTTTATTTCTCAGCTTTCCTTTCTCTAAACAGTTAAAACATGAGGGAAATATTACCCGCTGTGGACCTGACATAGAGTTTTTTTTTCTTCTAAAACTCATAGTAATGTCTTCAAAACATCCTTCAGCAGTTTCCTGGGAAATACCTACCTCTGTTACTGCTTTTGTTTCAAATCCTTGTTTGTTATATCTGTCGGTAGAATATTATCACTTTCTTATTTTTATACTTGAGTATCCTGTAGCAAGACACACTCATTGTCTTTAGGGCATCTGAATCCTGCTTCTGGTTGTGCTAGCAGGATGGCTTTATATGTACTTACATTGGTAAGATTAGCAAATTCATGTCTTTCTTCTAACTAATGGTATGTATATCCATAGTCATATTTTCTTGATCAGTTAATCTTGTATATTAGCCTGGTGTATATAATTCTAACTGTCATGTCAAGTTACATAGTTAGCAAATAAATGGAATTTACTGGCACTGTGAAATTTTAAAATAGCACTGTTACTTTTAAAATTCCTGCACTATTATGGTACAGGCTCATAAAACAGCTAAGTGACCAAAAAGTACTTTTAAAAGTACAAACAACAAATTTTGTCATGCCATTGCAGGAATTAGCTATGCTAGAATTACAACAAAGTGTTTTTTGTAAGTTTAATCTTAAAGTATGTACATATAGGTTTATCAGTTATGGTAACCAGTATTCAAACTACATTTCTCAAAAAAATCAAGAAATATAAAAAATTCAACCATTCTACAACTTATTTCCCCCTTTGATACAAATGTTGTAATGAATTTGTAGCCAATTAGAGTTTATTTGTATACCTAGTCTCCAACTCTTACTTGCTAAGTGAACTTAGATGTGTTACTTAACCTGTCTGAGACATTTTCTTCAATGGTCAAAATGGTATAACAATATCTATTTTGCAAGACTACTGTAAAAATGCTGAAAGTTGTGTTTTCAGTTCCCTGCTTTTCTCTAAGAATAGAGTATATCTTTTGTTTCATGCAGATATCCTCCTAGAATTCCATATCACTCCATGAGATAAACCTAAAACATTAGGGTGGACCCTTCTTTTCTTTTGTGTACAAAAATATTACATTGCGTATACTAACCTGAGATAAAATTAACATTGAAAAAATAAAAGTATAGTATCTTTGTAAATTCTGCTCAAAGATGTCCATGTACATACCCAGAAGCCTGGGGCATCTGAACCCTGCTTCTAGTTGTGATAACATTCTATATGTAATTACATTGATAAGATCAGTAAATTCACTAATTATAACTCTTTCCTTCACTATTTTGTGAACAGGCATTTTGGGTACATAACTAGCTCTCATTTTAGTAACTCTTTATATATCTTAAATATTTCTTTCCTTTCTTCAATGTTGCTACCTAGGCTATTTGCTGCCCATAGACCTAGTCCTCTTTACAAAGGAGGACTGAAGCTTGGAGTCAGGGTCCTGTTTCTAGCTTCTTTCATTCCTTCATCTAGGAATGCATATCCCTCTTGGTTTCCTTTCCCTTCAAATTCTGCTGGATAATCCAATAGTTGAATGAAAAATTACGGCTCAATAGCCTTCCTGGGTGATATTTACATTTTATGAACCTTTGAAATGGCTTAATCTAAATGTAAGGGAATATGATTATCCCTTTGGCATTGAGAATGATCGAAGACCCTAAATTTTTTTTTTACCAATCATCCCTATGAACTATAATAATAGAGTTGCTTCTTCTCTGTACTCATTATAAAACATCTACATACATATAGGGCTTCACATTCCTATTCTCCTTATCTCTACCACCTCTCTCTTATTTTGGAGATAAGCAAACTTCAAACTGACATGGATTGATATTCAGTCTTCTGAAAATTCTAAATATATTATCTATTTTGTCCCCTTCTTGCTGTTTTCTAACCCCCTTATTTTATGTTTAATTTCCTTCAAGCCTTCAAGAAATCTTGCATTTTAAATTGTGCTTTCCTTGTCATGAATTTCCTTCCACCTTAGCCAAACATTTCTGTTAAGGTTGGAAGAAATTATTATGTCTACATGTTCGACTAGAAACTAGGAGGTAGTGACTTGATCAAAATTAGAAGAGGCAATAGGTATAAATCTGGAATTTCTGATGCTCAATCCAGTACAAGTATGCAACCAGTATAAAATGTGAAAGAAATTTATATTATTTCCCTTCTAAGGATTTATTCATGCATATGGTAATATGAGAGAGGAAAACCAAACAAAATGTACTGCATGTGGTAATATGAGTCAGCAATTCAATAAGCCAGACTCTCACCAGGCTACTTGCCAGGATAAACTCAGTGTTGACAGGAAGCCTGAGATTTTTTAAAGCAAAAGGAGAAAAAGGAAAATAGTTTACAAATGTTGAGATACTACTTTTTTAAAAGAGTTATCTGCTTGAATAATGTAATGTATATATGACACGGATAAAATTCATTAGAAAATAATAAAAGATTCTATATGCTGCATTTGCTAAACTCAGATAATTAATTCTGTTGACAAAGGGAAGAAAAAAGACAGTGGATTCTCCTGAGAACATTTTAATTGATCCCTAAATGTCACTGTAAATGTTTAATAATAAATAATTGAAAATCATTGATATTTGTTTATTTTATTTTGATGTTTCATGTTGATTTATTTTCTGTTGTTACTATCACTATAAGATTCTGGTGCTTCCAGAAATACTTTCATCTAGCTCAGCACTATCAGCTGTAAGATTATGTGTCTTCTGGTTTACCTCACTCTTCTTCTTGATTACAAACCTACTAATTATGGCTATCGGTAACAATTTATTTCTCAGTTGATAATTGAATGTATTGTTTTTATTTGCCCAATTATTTTTAGCAGTAGTCATATATTAATTATGATAAATTCACATGATCTTAAGAGCCAGGCATGGTGGTGCACACCTATAATCCTAGTACTTGGGAAGCTGAAACAGAATGCTTACAGGTTCCAGGGCAGCCTCCACAACTCATAGTGAGGCCCTCTGCAACTTAGTGAGACTCTGTTTCAAAAGAAAATAATAAAATAGGGCTGGGGGTGTAGCTCATAGGTACTAGGGTTCAATCCCTAGTACCCCCCCAAAAAAAACAACAACAACAACAAAAATCTTAAGAGTAGGATTGTCTCTGAGGTAACTGTGCATCCAATGAGTTTAGCTGCGCTTGTAGGTTAGAGGTTGGCTATCATTGTCCATTATGAGAACTCTAGCTACATGAGAAACATTCAAATTTAACACTTCAAACTAAATTTTGTCATGATGCAGTTTTTCCTGGAAGACTGAGAAATCTAGGAAATTATATATTTGTATCTAGGATGGGATGTCCTCTTACACATGTTCTTTAAAACCTATATCACAGTTAGTTTCCTTGCCACATGCCAAGATCCTTTTTATTGTTTAATCATTTCTCTCAATCATTTTCAGTGGCCATGAAGGCATCTGAGAAACATACCTAGTTCTCTTGAACAAGTTACATCCTCTTTAATTTGAATCAAGTTCTCTGCTTCTTTAAACCTTCCAACTTTTGACATATTTTCTCTATCCATTAGGTCTAATTAGCATATCTATGAGGTCTATTTAATATTAGTTTCAGGGGAATATTCAAAGTACAGACAATGAGATATATAGTGTTGGATATTTTAATGAATTTCATTTTTTATAGAATAAACCTCAACATTCTTTCCTTTTTCCTACATACTGTTACACACTCACTTCTACAAATTAAAGTGAATGCAGTTTGTCTTATTCAACTGTAGAGAATGTCTAAGATGAGATCATATGTCACCTGTCTCCTTCAAATTGCTCACAACTAATCTATTCTTTTATACAAATATAGCCAGTTCAAAATCTTCATATTGAAAATAGTTAAAGCTTTTCCATCTTGAATAATAAAATATGATGAACACAAATTAAACTTATTTGTCTGCAATGAAATATTTCTTGTAGAAATGACACCGAAAACAGCTATTGACTTATGCTGAATTTCAAGAAGAAAAAAAAGAATCACTATAATCCAGTCACATCACCCCCTGACGTCACTACAACTGATATCTCAGTATATTTGACTAGATTCTTCATTATGCATATATATATATATATATATATACACACACACATAAAAATGGGAATGCATCTGTGCAGATACATTTCAATTCCCTTCCTTAGATGGACCCTTATCCATCCTATTCTCTGTCCTGGGAGTCATCATTGTCTCCCCTGTCCTCTCCTCCTTTCAGTTCAGTGAGTGAGAGGGCCTGGAAGATCAGCAGGCAAGAGGAAAGTGAGATCAGGTGCTTATTAATCTGGCTCCCTTCTACCAAGGTCACCTCAAACTGTGTCTTTTGACCACAACTCTCAGCACCTCTCAAGATATACGTCCCTAAGTCTCTTCTGTATTTCAAGAATTGCTACTTTCCTCAGTCCTACCATTCTAAGGATGGAAAGAATTCTCCTATGCAGCCCCTTTGGTTTTGTAAACACGCCATCTATACCCTTGGTAATAGTTCCTTTCCTGAATTCTCTGAGAATTATCCTAATCTGAGCGAGCAGTCATCTGTTTCCAGTTGTGACACTGATACACTCAGATTGTGCTTTATAGAAGTTGAACATCCCTTATCAGAAATCCTTGGGAACAGATGTGTTTTGGAGTGTGTGTGTGTGTGTGTGTGTGTGTGTGTGTGTGTGTGTGTAGGGAAATATCTTCATGATGGAACCCACAGCATATGAAATTCATTTGTTTCTTATAACTGTATATGCCTATCCTGATGGTAACTTTGTACAACAGTATTATGTGCTTGTCTTTTGACTATGACCAGTCACATGAGTTCAGGTGTGGGATTTTCCACTTGTGATATATAAGTGCTCAAAAGCTTTCTGGTTGTGGAGCATTTCAGATTTCAGGTTGACAAATTAAGGACGCTGAACCTGTAAATGGTGTTATTGCTTGCTTTTGATTTTGCTCTACAATATGTCTTGAGCATTGTTGCAGGTTGTATTATTACAACATTCTAACAGCTTTATGTTGCATATGCACCACAGTGGAGAATTTGCCTTCTTTTCTATTTTTCTCTATTAGTAGCCGTGCCATAATGAGCACCTTCGTAGATATGAACATCCCCTTTTATTCCCTTTGGATGAATTCCCAGAAGTGAACTAATAGAATTAGTTTCCAACAGATATTTTATTATTAGTGCTGCAGACTTATAATCAAAGACACACTCTCCATCATTCTTCAGCTGTGTTGTGTGTGTGCCCTCAAGCAGTTCAGCATTCACTTTGAAGTCCTAGTGCTTCAAAATGGGGGACACTGGATCTCCAGAATCTAGGATCACCTATATGTTCTAAGTTCTGTTTACTCAGAAGATCATCAAATTACTTCTCTTAATTATCAAAACGCGGACTCCTTTGTGTCTGTGTTGAGACAAGCCATAGAAACTGCATTACCAGGGGGTCACTCAAGGTTGTGTAGGGCAATCTGCTGAGAACTTCAAAACGCATTTGTCCAAGCTTCACTCATCCTTTAGGCCAGTTCATCTCTGTTCATGATACAAAGGCTATATCTCCTTTAATTGTCCCCTCTTCCTTCTTTGTTCCATGGAGTTAGGACTACAGGTTGACTTCCCGACCTTTGAGCTCAGGATTTTCTATCCATTTGGCTTTTATTCACCACTTACTTGTTCCTTGTCTGCCTATCTGCCACAGTGATCTGAAGCCTAGCAAGGGCCAGACATAGTAGCAAGCACCTGTAATCCCAGTACTTGGGAAGCCCAGTCAGGAGGATAACAGGTTCAAGAGCAGCCTCAGCAACTTATTGAGACTCTGAACAATCTAACAGAAACTTGTTTCAAAACAAAACAAAAAAAGTGTGGGGGGTGGGGGCTATAACTCAGAGGGAGAATGCTCCTGGGTTCAATCCCGAGTACCACTCAGATAGACAGATAGATAGATAGATAGATAGATAGATAGATAGATAGATAGATAGATGGAGCAAGCCTAGCAAAGGATGGCCCCTAATAGCCTCCTTAGAGTAGATCAAACAAAAAGTAGATTTCCTTACACTGGCATGACCTGAACAGAGGGTTCCTTACAGGAGTAGCAGAGGAGGTGAGAAAATCTAACATGCCCAAGAGCATCTGGGGACAAAAGCATAAACCACATTCAAGTACTCATAGAATTAATTAGTAAACAATGCCCTTTAGCAACTTCATATTCACTTAAGAGTTGAATGCTTCCCTTTGATCCCCCGACCCCCATCTACAATAATAGGGCCATTGTGGCCATCTTTTCCAACCCTGTAAACATTCATCTTATACTCTCAAAGAACTGACGCAGTTGAAATAAATGGCAAATACAGCAAAGCTTCAGCCCTTTTATATTTTTTTGTTAAATGGAATTACAAATTTCATACAACGCAAATGCTCCATTTGCAAACTATAATAATGACCTAGGTGATACAAAAATCGTCACCAGAGTTATCAGCGTGTTTCTACATCTTGGCTAAGAGCCCAGATAGAATAGATTTATAGAATGAAAATCTGGAGTGTTTTATAAATATTATAAACACTGCTCTCACTGAGGAAAATGTGTGTTTGGAGGCAGCAATTCTTACTAGGAAAAAGTAAAAATTTTATATCCATCATTGTTTTGAATATATTATCCTATCCTTCCTATCTCTGATTAACTAAATGGAAATTAATATGTTCCTGGAAAATAAGGAAATAAGCAAGCAAAGAATAATTAAAATACCTCTCCCTTTGTTATTTTCAATGTGGCTATTCCTCTGACTTTATTTCGCCAGCAACTGGACATCCTCAGACCTACCTTCAGGAATCCATACGTTTTCTATGAGATTTTTATGGCTAAGTATCTATGTCTATGAGTTCCCATTCTACATTAATCTCTAAAAATGTTGATATATAAGTATTAATGAGATCTTGATTAACCACATAATAATATTTCAAACCATAGAATTTCTAATTATAGTACTATTGTTTATAAAACACCATTACCAGAGATAACCCAAGTTTTTCTCTAGTTAGAATATAGAAAACTGTTGTGAGAATTAAATCACTACATGACAAATAATAATGAAAACAGAGAATTTATAAAAATTTGCACTGTAAAATTCAGTAATGTAGTCACATTGCAAGTGGCAATTAAGTTTTATGTAAATGAAACTATCGGTGATAATATGTTAAGTTTGTTACTTTTTAATTGTATTGGTTTTATATTTTTAATCCATAAATTTCAGGCTTTTTTCATTGTGTGAGGGCTAATTTTATGTTTATGCAGATAAATAATATTAAATAAGAATCAATTTAATTAGTATTAGCACCTGTGAGAAAATTTTGCTTAATACATGATGCACTCATTACTAAGTTTTAAAAAGTACTTAATATTGGTTATTTTCCCACCATCCAGGATCTGAATTGTATTTATTTTGAATCATACTTTTTTAACCACTGTATCTTCCAAGAATTTAGTTAGCCATGAAGTGTCAAGGTTAAATTGTAGTTCTAATTCCTCAAAGTAGCTTAGGAATTTCTGTAGAAAGGGTGGACATTGGTCATGGTATATAAAAATATTTTTCTGTAAATCATACATTTAATATCTAGGAATTCTGATATTACTTTACCAAAAGCAGAAGGAACAAAATAAACAAGTATAGCACTTCACTGTGAGTCATGCAGAAATTGAAAAATGATTCAATTCCTAAACAAGTTGCAGTTTATCAAGGTGTGAAGAGCTCTTATATCCAATGCTGAAAGAGCTGCTTTAGAATTTCTGGGTCCTAGCCAGGCGTGGTGGTGCACGCTTGTAATCCCAGCATTTGGGAGGCTGAGACTGGAGGATCCGGGTTCGCGGCCAGCCTCAGCTAACTAGTGAGGCCCTCCGCAACTTAGTGAGACCCTGTTTCAAAATAAAGAATAAAAACTAGGGCTGGGGGTATAGCTGGGAGGTAGAATGCCCCTGAGTTCAATCCCCAGTAACGAAAAAAAAAAAAAAAAAAAAGAATTTCTAGTTCCTTTTTGGCCTCTGGTTGTATGAGAGGGAAACATATGTAACATGTACATATTATTTTATATTAATAAATATCACATGTTAATCTCCACTGACTGTTTTATCTCAATAGTGCAATATATTTCTAACCATGTTGGCTTCAGTTGACCAGTCTCCTCTATACCATTCTTCTTGACATTGCTAAAATAATCTCTTCAAACATTTTTTTAACTTGCTCAATTATCTTCCATTATTTTTTTTTGTCCAAAGGTTGTATGTTAGCATTCTGTTCCCCTTGTCCTTGGCCGATCTTTTAAAAAATTTCCCTGTTCCATGGCAGCACATCCACACAAGGTGTTCTACTCAGTGATTCTACATGGCTTGCTTGCACCAGCCTATCTTCTATGAATTTTCCTGCAAATACTCTGTGAATATATTTTCCACTGCTGAACCCCTATTTCAATTAACATATGGATTGGAACTTTTATTTAATTATATTTCCTAATATTTAGAAATATTTCTATATTCTTAAAATTAGAAAATAATCTTCCTAAGGGTGAAATTTCATTTGATATAGCTCTTAGTATGGTTATGGTTGCATTGTTGCATGCAATAACTTTTTTTTACTGAGTTAATGTCTTTAGCTTCAATTTTAATAGCATTGAGCTGGATATGGTGGCACACACTTGTAATCCCAGCATTTGGGAGGCTGAGACTGACCGGAGGATCCGGGCTCATGGCCAGCCTCAGCTACCTAGTGAGACACTCCGCAACTTAGTGAGACCCTGTTTCAAAATAAAGAATAAAAAATAGGGCTAGGGGTATAGCTCAGAGGTAGAATATCCCTGAGTTCAATCCCCAGTACTGCAAACAAAAACAAAACGAATAATAAATAGGGCTGGGGGTAGAACTCGGAGGTAGAATGCCCCTGGGTTCAATCCCCAGTACCAATAAAGAAAAAAAAATAGCATAACTATGAACTCTTAGCTATGTATATTATTCATATGCCCTATAATAATATTTGTAAGTAAAACTCTTGACTCTATATAAAACAAAACAACTACAATAAAATATTTTGGCCATAAATAAAAAATTGAATTATTGCCCCAGTATAGCATCCAAATTACTTACACATTAATAGAATATGGTGTTCCTGTTATGTAAGTGACTCATTTCAGAATCTGAGAACCACTAAGCCCTAATTTATCTAGTCCTCAGGATTAACTTAAGTATAAAACATGCAAGTATGGAAAATATATTTTGTGAAACTAAAAATACCTGATTTTACGTATACATGTGTGTATACATACATACACACATTGTAAATAAGACAACGAGCTTATTAAATACTATTTATGTTTCAAAATTTAGTTGTAAATATAGATCAAGATATACAAAACGCCTGTGTATATACAAAACATATATTGAAATCTTGACATAATATAATATTCTTGACAAAAGGGAACATCTTTCATAGTTCCTTGAAGTTTGTTCAGGTTGTATCCACGTGTATTATTTGAGAATGTAGGAAATGTCAGACACATTCAGATCTGTGATCCAGTCACCAAGTCAGCCCAGAATATTGTCTGTGATGGTAGTGCAAAAGAAAATTTTCTAGGAGAGTATGGTTGTGTACTATGATGTCAACCTTCAAAACTAGAAAAATGTTGTTCCTACCTGCAAGCCATTTTGATCCAAGTTGCAGACTGACATTTATTTGCCTGGTATTGAAGAAAGCAAGGCAGATTGTGTAGTATCATATATATTCTCAATGTGTTCTGTTTTTGAGTCTGCAGTTGTAGCTTCTCTCATAAACACCCAAGGAAGCAGGGACCACAATTTTACTACTAAATGATAGTCTAACTCAATGAGAAGAGTTTCATTTAGAAAATAGGGTAACACAAAAATAAAGTTTGTAGGCAATTAGTTCAGAAGCTTTTAAAGAATGACAGTTGGAAATTATTTTTTCAAATACAAATTTCAAGAAAACTTTTCAGAATTAATTTTCTAGTAGCATTTTAAACAGATCATTTACATAGATGTCAATATATATTTAGGGGATATTGGTCTTTATAATTTGATTTAGCCCAACAAAATCTGGAGCCTCATCTACATTCTTACAATTTAACCATGGGCTAATTAACATATATTTATTCGTTTTGACACGTTGGGGACTGTTTCAGTTCATTTAGACAACAAAATGCACATTCTTAATTTCTTTCTCTCTTCTTCAGGAGAACCCAAAGATAAAAGTGTGATTTCATTAGGCTCTGACCTTTATAATGCCGCCTCTAAACAACATCCTTATTAGTAAAATATGATGGAAGTGCCTTTAGGGGAGAAACAATGAATATTTATTTAGGAACTGGCTTTTGGCCAATTTTTCTGTACCCTCAAGGCATAAATATTATATACCAGAGCATTTCAATTTTCATGTACTTATGATTTTTTCCCCCGCACATTTCTGAAAGGCAGAGTATCTATGCGACACTTTCTAGAACTCATTTGTCAAAAGGCTCACTCGTGGTTGGAAGCTATAATAGGCATTTCTATTCAATCATAAAATGTTAAGTAGGTATAAATTCTGGTTAACTATATTAGATTAAATAGTTAAAATACAGAGGAGAACATGCTAATTATCTCGGTCTCCTAAATTTTTAGCAAGTGGCTTTTAAGAAATAGGGGGGAAATAGTTAAAATGAAAACAACATGTATCCCTGAAGTCAATCTTTGAGACAGAGTGTTGAAAGCTGGCAAACCATTTTTTTTGAGAAGTCTCTCTGTTGTCATTATGTTTTCCTGTGGAGAATGTGTTTGCCACACCTCTCAGCAGAATCACTATAATTGAATGAACAGGTTAGTTGAATTATGGATGTGGAAGCCACATCTTGCTAATGGGAACGTAAGCCCTAACATCTCCTGGAACAGAATTTTTTGGTTGCCTCAGTGTGATAGAATTCCCATTTTTCCTTTTTTTTTTTTTTTTTTTTTTTTTGCATGATTCTTGACTGCACAGGGGAGTCTGAAGGAATCACTTCCCCAAATCACTTGTAAGTTATGAAGGACATCTCAAGAAATAGTAAATTTTCATCACTTTTACTTCTCTGCCACTATTCCTTTAGTGGTTGTGTATAATACTCATTCCTCTTTATGATATCAATGTTTTTATTAAAAGATCATGTGCTCATAAATTTCAGGGGCTGATTTTTTTCTAGTAGTTTGTAAATTTTAACAATGTGTATACATTGAAATGTCATAAACCATTTTGAGTGGTGTTAAGCTTGTCAGTATTAATAGAATATAGTCTTTGTCCTTTTGAACTTGAAAACACATTTAGTGTCTTTTATGACTCTTAATTCAGTCTTGTTGATATTATATTTATTTGGGAATGTCCTTTTCTACAATAATAGCACCCAACTATCAAAGCTCTACACCAACTAGCGTGCTCATTCTTGTCAAATACACAATAAATATTGGCTGAATGAATAAATAATTATTACCAAATAGAATTCACTAACAACATAAACCATGGGCTTATATATTCCATAATAACTTCTTAAATTAAATTATACTTCAGCAATGTAGATAAACATTTTTTTTCAGAAAGGCTGGATATAGGGATGTGAGTAAAGTATGTGCAGTAAAACAAATATTGGTGAAAAGTAATTCAGTGTTTCAGAGAATGGAAATTACAAATAGGCAGTTGGGGAATGAAGAAGAAATAGTCAGAAAAATCTTTGTGGGGTTTTGGGAGCCATTTGATTAAAGTAAGAAAGTTCTACCCAAGACAGAGAGCAGGGCATCCAAGCCCAGCAGGGTTTGCCTGATGGGAAGGAAGTCAGATTAAAGAGTAGTGAAGGAAGCCATCAGCAAGTATAGATTGACTGTCTCGTGTGCGCAGGGCACAGTGAGAAGTGGCGGGGAGATAAATTTGTAAGATTGGAGAGGATAGTCATAACTCTTCAGGAATGTAAAATTGACAGAGAAAGGCAAGATATAAGAAAACCCAACAACATTTGTGAAAAGTATAGAGCTTGAAAGTCACTGCTGAGAGATTTGGATAATAGAAATCCCAGGAAGCCAGGGACTTGTGAGCAATATATTATAGGAGATAATGGGTATGGAAATGCTTTGTAAACTGCAAGGTTCTGTAAAAAATGTGAGATATTATCATTATGTGACTCACTAGAAAGAAGTCTACAATTTTCTAGCAAGCCCGTTTGGGATGATGTATGAGTTAGCCCTAGGAGATAGAGGTTATAGATCAACCACCAGTTGGATAATGGCAGGTTAAACTGATCTGAGAGGAGAGACAGGGATTGTTAGAAATAATTGATATTTTCTTTTTTTTTTCTTTAGGCCTTGAAACACATTCCCTGGCATACACATTGGCTAGAACTAGAGTTTTTACATAAGTCATAATTCTCAAGACTTATTTACAAACAATGATCCTCCAATCATTGTTATAAATGGTAGTGAGATTTCTTATTCTGTCCGTAGATCAGGTTGACTGTGCATACATAAATCATAGTATCTGTACGTAAATCAGTAGTAGTCACCAAGCTTTCTTGGAACTTGATTAATAAAAAATATTTTTAAAATTCACATCATATATAGATATATATCATAAATCTTTTACATGGATTTTATGCTAATATATTATGTGCCTTCAAATCACTCATAAAAACAGAAAGTCAGAAATGATGAGACTGAGGAATATAAGTAAATTAAAATTCTACTTTTCTTTTTCTGTTGAATTTAATTTTATATAAACTTCTATAACAAGTTCATTAAGATCTAATTCACATACCATATGTCACCCTTTTAAAATATACAATTCAACTGGGCATGGTGGCACATACCTATAATCTCAGTACTTAGGAGTCTGAGACAAGAGAATCACAGGTTTGCGACCAGCCTGAGCCAACTTAATGAGATCCTGCTTCAGAATAAAATAAATAAATAAATAAATAACAACAACATCAAAACAGGCTGGGCATGTAGCTCCAAAGTGGAATGCCTTTGAGTTCAATCCCCAATTCCAAAAAATAAAATAAATTATATAATTCAATTTTTTTGGCATATTTACAAAGTTGTATAACCATGATCACTAATTCCAGAAAAAGTTCTACTTGTCCTGTTTTCAGAGGATCTTCTTGTGCATGAAGAGTTCCGTTTGTACCTCACTTGATGAGTGCTGTTTACTTTGTGCCACTGTATATTACCATCATTTGAAATAATAAGGGGAGTGACACTAGAACACCTACATTTGTTTCTTGTTTGGGATGTCCAACAGGTATTTCTTTCTGTTGCATTCCTGATAAGCTCCTTTGTACATTTTATTAGCTTAGTGAGGACATGGAGACTTCTCCAACTTTTAGACAAATTTGTGGTTTCAGGCAAGCCTTCTAACAAGGTGAGGTTTGGGGTCAAATAAATGACTGAGTGGAGGTCAATGAAATTTTTAAGTGTCAATAGGAGCCATTGGACCTTGTGGGGCACTCTTAGTCTACTAAGTGTTAAGGATTTTCTTTACATGGGCAAGGCCCTGAGCATATGTGAACTTATTCCAGTTTATATTTTGTACTTTAGTTGCTTAGTTCCTTAATTTTTTCATTACCCCTCCTTATGAAAGAATTTAATCAAAGCTACCCTATCTTACATTTTAGTGCAACTTATACTATCTCCCTGCATTTTGTATGGTTTATATTGTACTTTGACTTCTAATTCATACTTACAGAGTAGTCCTAGCTTCTATGTATAATTTAAAATATATCAAGTTCCATCCATTTTCCTGCAAATGACATAATTTTGTTCTTTATGGAAGTAAGCCAGACTCAGAAAGTCAAAGGTCGTATATTTTCTTTCATATGTGGAACTAGAAAGAAAAAAAGAAATAAAAAGGAATCTCAAAAAAATAAGGAGAGAGACCTATAGAGTAGTGGAAGGGATTGGGGGAGGGAGGAGGAGAGGAAAGGGGTGACACAGAGGAGGAAAAAGACTAAATTATGTCATGTGTATATATATTTATATCACTGTGAATCTCATTATTGTGTATAATTATGATGCACCAATAAAAAATTTAAAAAATTCAATATTGTTAATATACTAGTGATTCATAGTATATGCTTAAATGGCATATTTCTGACTGATTATATATCTCTATTCTATTCAAGTAGTGGATACAGAGAGCATTGTTTAGGTACCAAGTAAGGAACATAATTTAAAATTTTGAATAGTAATCAAAAGTTACAAAAATCAGAGTAGAGATACCCAGCATCGGTGACTAACCAGATGTCTTTATATAAGCACAAAGCCAAAATATGTGTCAATAATGTGTACTATGGGAGAGTCCTTTTAGTCAAATGCAAGAGGGCAAACTCTGGCTGGAGACCCAGGAAGCTGAGCACATCTGGGGATATAAACCATTCCAGATGACTAGTTGCAGGGTCAGAAAACAGAATTTATTCATTTCCTTATGAGTTAAGTTATATTCCATAGGATAACAAGGGGAGCAACATAGAATATCATGGTAGAACCTTGCTACAATGAAGAAAAAAAATTAAGTTACTGAAAATTTCTGGGGTCATTCTTATGATGTAGATAATAACCATTCCCCCAAACTAGGAACTACTCCCATGTTTTTCAAGAGTAGGACATTCCGAAGGGAGCCTACAGGGCTCTACCAGATCTCAGATCCCCTACAGTTAAGAGGAAGGACCCGTGGACATGTCATTAATGTTCCAGCTCATAGCCTGAAGCCTCACATCCCAATGTGTTTTCTTTCTCTCAAATTGAACTTTTGGCAGCTTGCTTTTTCATCACTTGCTTTTTATTTTCTCTGGCACCTTATAAGCAGGTAAAAATGAAAACACATTAAGTGTCTCCTAGAGGACTGTTCAAGAATCCCATCAGGAAACCGCTTCACCAGGTTTCCTTGCTATCTCCTTCTGTCAAACAAAGTCACCTCTCAGGTTCTACATTGTTACCACTTCTGACATGGTCCCTTCTAAGTACACTCATAAGAAAAAAGGCCTACGGTACGGGTCCCATGTTTCTTTGAATGTCCTGCTGCTTGAAGTTTAAGTGTAACTCAAAAACTATAATTTTCAGACCTTAACCCTATCAATCTCATGACTGTACTGCTAGAACCAAATGAATCAATAGTAACCATCGAAGTATCCCATGCATCAAACAAGCAATCCTAGGAAACACAAAACGTAGCTGGGATAAATGACAGGCAATGCTTGTTTTATAGTCCATCTTCCAATGCTTTAACTACAGTATGCACTCATTTAAAGATATTACTTTGCTCTGGCAAACAATAAACGCAACTGAGTATTTATTTGATTGTTGCTAAATGCAATGATCCCATCACAGTGATTTACGGAGACACAACTGCAGCCTGTCACTGGCAGGGTTTATTTTTTTACACACTTGAGAAGTGGTCTATATCATTGCAGTGAAAGCATCCATTGCACATGACTAACTAGCTAGAAAAATAAAAAGTTATGGAGTTATGAAGGGAGTGACCAAATTAATCACATAGGGAAAAAAAGCAGATTTAGAGTATGTTAAATTTGTTTTAGGGGATAAGAGTGAGCTCTACTCGGATACGATTAATAAAGACAATACGATTCTCTTATCACTTATTTAATATTTATTATTTATTTAAATGTGTGTGGGGGGGGGTATTGGGAATTGAACCCCAGGGGTATTCTACCTCTGAGCTACACCCTCAGGCCAACTTTATTTATTTATTTATTTTTTATTTTGAAACAGCATCTCACTAAGTTGTTGCGGGCTTTGCTAAGTTGCTGAGACTGATCTCAAACTTGTGATCCTCCTGTCTCAGCCTCCCAAGTAGTGGGATGATAAGCATTTTACCACCATCATGTCTAGCTTATTAGTTATTTATTGCAACTTGGAAGAATTTTCAATACAAGGAGTGTCAACTAGAGGTTTTGTCTTTATAAATCATAGCCAAATTGCCTCTAAACCATGTTCTAAACTCTCACTTGAGTAATTCCTTTATGTATATCTGGAAAACAGGATGTTATGGCTAGTGTTAGAGGTCTGAGCAGCTTTGTAAGATCCTCAAGAAGAGACAATGACTGACATTCTTGACTGTGGTCTAAGAGGGCAATGCTTTTCAGATTGGATAGGCTGATATATTCTTCTCTTCAGTCATTCTTCTCTTCAGCTATTCAATAAACACACATTGAACCCACTCTGTTCAGCATGGTTTCTTGCCATCAGGGAATGCATGTGTAGTTGTCTCCACGGCCTTTAGGCTCTCCTTTACACCCAGACACCCTTTCTCAATCAGGAAGGGTTAAAATGCCTGTTATCATTCCCACCCTGTCCTATCTCCCTCTCTCTTTGTACAAAGCCATCTTTGAGGCTAAACATTGACTATGCCCTGTGACAAAACCTACATCATAAGAACTATGAGTAATATTAATTTAGAGAGTGCTAATGTGGGTGTTGGTAGAATTTGAGTTCTAAAAGAAATTATCTGTCTTTGGAGTTTTCTTTTACTTATAGCAAAGGAAAAAAGAAAAACACACCAAGCACTACAGACTAGTGTGAGCTTTGTCAGCAGAAATACAAGATTAACTTTTCCCCTTAGCTACAAGGATGTCATATGTTATTTGACCAACATAATTAATTTAATTCTTTTCTAATAACACTGATATGTTACCAAAGTAATGCAAAGAGATTAAACCCACTTGTCCTCCTCTTGGCACCTTAAATGTATCTCTATGGTAACAAATCTATGCTGGCACCACCAGGAGATAAAGCCAATTAAGATAAATAATGAGAGATCAGTGTGCACAGATCACTCTGAGCAGGAACTTTTCAGAAAGTTATTGGTATCATTGGGTTACAAATAATTCACTTGAATGTATTTGTTAAAAAGTTTGAAAGTTGGAATAGTTTGAAACATAAGCCTATTTGATTTATTTAAAGCATCATGATTGCACTGTGAAAAACATGCTATTCAAACCAACATTTAAAAAATATTGTATCCCTGGCAAGGAGCTTTTCATCCTTAGTCACATTTTTGAAATGATATCCAAGTTGTCATAAAAATTATCAGTTAAGATAGAAGGACATATTTCTAGATTATAACAATATTTTTTTAACTTTTTCAGTCATTGGGGAATTAATATATGTTCATGAATTTCATTATTCCTGCTTAAATATATAGTGATAAACTCAGTTTTTATAAAAATGATTAATTTAATAGTGATAATATACTTTTATTATTTTTATAAATAAAAAATATACTTTGGTTATTTTTAATTAAAGATGTGTCAGGTTGTAATTAGAAACTTGTAGGAAAAGTGTTCTATATCACTTTGATTTTAAGGAGCACCTAATTTTAAGCAATTATATCAAATGATACATATAACAATCTATTTTCATATGAGGTTTCAATACCAACAATGACAAAGAGGTTTACTTGTGTTGTCTTACATGTAGACATCACTTGTCCTTTTTATGTATTCTTATTTTGTGTGTCTGGTATTGGAGATTTTGGGAATTGAACCCAGGGGCATTCTACCTCTGAATTACATCCCCAGCTCTATTTTTATTTCTACTTTATGTTTATTTTTAACAGAGTCTCCTAAGTTGCAGAGGGCCTTGCTAAGTTCCAGAGGTTGGCCAGGAACCTGTGATCCTTTGTCTCCGCTTCCAAATATTGAGATTATAGGCATGTGGCAACATGCCTGGCCTTTTTATAGAATCTTTTTCAAATTATTTATTCTACAATATTACATTCATAGAGTCTAGACTCCACGGTAATTAATCAGATAACGAATTAAAACACTTCTATCAGAAATTTGCCCCAGATAGCCTACTTTGGTACCTATATTTTGAGCCAACTAAAATACACTGAAAGACCACTTTTGGGGGAAAATGAAACTGTGACTTTATCTCAAAAGGGATATAGGAAGCATTTTATAAATTATTTTTCAAACAATTCAGATTGAGAGGTCAGCTGTTTGAATATTGGTAACTATTTTAACAGCAATTCGTTTTTACAATATAGTAAATTCAGTTTCAAGCATTGAAATTCATATTTAGAAAAACATAATGAAGTTTTGTGTGTATATATATATATATATATATATATATATATATATATATTAATGGGGAACATCACAATAATCTGATACCTTTGGAAGTTTTTCTAGTTGGATGTTATCTAAGTCACAAATAAGTCTCCTATGTCTAGCTTTTCACTTGCACTGAAATATTGAGGTACAGTTGTGGACATGTCCCCTGTCATGATGTGGTTAGACTCAACCCAGGAATTGTTTCCAAACTGTTTCTCCATTCAGCCACCACCAACTGATTGGAATTGTCACTGAAGTAAGAAATCTAATAGCATCTCTGTTCCACGTCTTGTCTATTAAGTTATCCTGACATGCCCATACTTTAATCTTCTTATTGTCTTTCATTATAATGATCTCCTGTGTCTTGGGTAATAGAACTACACTGCACTTAGCCTGACCTATTGTTACCTACAGATTCTCTAAGTGAATATAAAATCTAGAGATTTTACTAGAGAATATGAGTTGAATGTTTTTTAGTGTGAGGTATTATATTAAGTGTTTTAAATATGTCATTTAATTCATTCAGTCCTTGTAAGAGCTGTGAGGTAAGAATTATCATTGCCCCCATTTAAATGAAAAAAAAAAAAAAACAAGGCTTCATGAAATTATATAACTTGCTAACTCTTGTAAGCAGTTTCTAGAGTGAAGCTTCTAACTACGGCTGTCTGCAATTAAAGTCTGTACACTTAACCTGTGTTATAAAAACAGTCTTCCATAAAACAAACAAACAAACAAACAAAAAACCTCCACTGTTTATATGGCTTTGTATGCTTCCATTATGAGAATTAATTTTCTTATGTCATAGAAGAAATTTTGTTTTAAAATGGTCTGCTGATTCTAACCAATATTCTGGCTTCAGTTTCTTTGTCCATAAAGTAAGCCTCAACTAGCTTTTTCTGTATGATTATTTCTACCCTGAGAGTTTCTGTGTAAATTCACTTGCACTATCAGTAACTTGTCAGATATCTCAATAGAAGGAGAACTTAGAGGCTGAGCATAATGGAGTTAAGGGTAAAGTGTATGCTCGACATGCAGGAGGCCCTGGGATCAATCCTCATCACTCCCCCCTTTAAAAAAAAAAGTATTATAGACATCTTAGGGAGAGAGAGAGAGAGAGAGAGAGAGAGAGAGAGAGAGAGAGAGAGAGAGAGAGAGAGAGAGAGAGAAAGAGAAAAGCATACAAGAAAAGATTTATTAGAATAGCATGAACTAAAATAGACCGAACAAAGTTTCAGATAAGAGGCCTAAATAAAAAGAAGAAAAGTTTTCTTGGAATTTTATTCAAAATAATCTAAGCCTGGCATGGTGACACACCCTTGTAATCCTAGTACTTGGGAGGTTGAGACAGGAGGATTGCAGGTTTGCTGCCAGAATCAGCAATTTAGCCAGGTCCTCTGCAACGTAGTGAGACCTTGTTTTAAAATAAAAAATGAAATATGGCTGGGGGTGCAAATCACAGGTAGAATGCCCTTGGGTTCCATCCCCAGTACCATACACACACACAAAATTAACCAATTAAGTATGTTATTAAAATGCCTATTCACTTTATATTTTGATTTTTAGATTTGATTTTTTTACTTCTCTTTCTTAAATTTGTGACTTATCTGGGACCTTGTATTTTTAAAAAATACTATTTAGAATTCATAATTTGTTTATGAGCAAAAATTATAAAGTCAAAATGTTATTATTAGAGAAATAAGATAGCACAATAGTGTATTTCTATTTTTTATTTACTTACTTATTTGCATTTTCATCAGGAAAGGTATATGTAAGATTGAAATTAGTACCCTACAAACTATACCTTTTAACAACAGTATAGAGAAAATTTCTATATCCTGTGGATATACTTGTTCTCTTAATATACACATGAATATATATATATATGTATATATAATTGTCCTTCTACCCTTACTCAATTTAATGTGTGTGTGTGTGTGTGTGTGTGTGTGAGAGTGAATGAATGTATGCCAGCTCTTGGCCCAAGACTGTTGTTTCTGACCCAAACAAAACATTGCAAAGAACCTGGCTGGAAAGTCAACCAGATTCACATACACATATACATGCACACATATGAATATATTATTCAGCAATAAATCTTGCTGCTGCCTTTAAATATAAGATATTACAAAAATAAACTATTAACTTCAGTTTCTTTTTATAAAGTGTAAAGATTAAATTAGAAATTCAATATCATTACATTATTTATTTGCTTTCTAAAAATATCCCTAAGTTTTTATTATTAAAAAAATACAGGAGTATCTTAAACACTGAAGAGTTTCTGGGAAAGGATGAATAAGTAAATCAGTGAAAAACAAAAGAGCTTGAGAGAGAGGTCACAGTTTGAGGTGCTCTGGATTGGTTTTTCCTGAATTCTGTTTCATTTCACACAATGCTTTTGTATGTTTTTCTTGAATTCTCTGTTTCATTTCACACAATTCTTGTTATCGACCTACTTAGGCTTTCCTCCTTCTCAAATGTAAGAGCTGGGTGAAGAATTTGAAAAACAGTCTCATCTTAAGAAAAAAAAAAAAATGCTAGTGCCATCTGGTAAAGAATCCTTCAATCTGAAGACAGATAATCCTAGAAGTCATAATAAATTTCACAGGGTTATTTCTAACTGAAATAAATGGTCATGAGACTCAGATGCCAACTACATGAAAATGAGCACGAAATAGTCTCTGTCTTCAAAGACCTCACAGACATATGTGGCAAATGAAGCAGTAAAGAGCTATGAAAGAAGAAAAAAGAAAAAGACAGGTGAGAATATCCTATGATTAAACATTTATATCAGAGATTAAAGTATTACATTTTTACCTAACTCTCATTCTAACTAGAGTATTTGCTTACAGATTTCAGATTTCAATAAAATTAAAACAGTAGTTCTCAAACTTTAATGTGCATTGTAACCACCTAGAAGGCTTGTTGAAAACCTCAATTGTTGCCTACAATCCCAGTCTCAGATTCAGTGGGTCATGAAGAGGCCTGAAAATGTGTATTTCTAACAAGTGCTCAAGTGATGATGTTGGTATTAGTCTGTGAAACAGATTTTGAGAATCACCACTCAATTTTTTTTCACAAATGAAAAATGCAATAATTATTGAATCATGTATTAAAATATCACAATAACTTTGAGTAACTTAAGCAAATTAATTTATTTCCTATCATAGTGTTAGATTTAAGGATTTTTTTTTTTTTTTTTGGTGGTACTGGGGATTGAATCCAGAGGTATCCTACCTCTGAGTTACACCCTCAATCCTGTTTTAATTTTTACTTGAGAATACGGTCTTACTAAGCTGCTGAGGGCCTCACGAGGTTGTTGAGGCCAGCCACAAACCTGTCATCCTCCTGTCTCAGCCTCCCAGTTACTGGACTTACAGGTATATACCGCCATGCCCAGCAGATTTTTTATATATCATAGTAAGAAAGGAGGTCATTTCAGTGCAAATGACCCAAAGTTAAAACCATGGTTACATCACCTTAAAAAAGTATTACTATCTTTTAGCATTCATTCTCCAAGATATAATACATGTGATTGATTAGCATAATCCACCCTTTTGTGTTCCTTGGATTCTGGGAATAAATTCTATATTAACCTCATTCTTACCATGCAAATTGCTTGAGATGTTAATTATTCACTGTCTTCTACAAAGGGAGAAAGTGCATTCTTATAGACCAAAGGTAGATAAGTAACAATTTTCATGATCCTATTTGGAATATGAAGCAGAAACATTTCAAAAGCTGTCACTAATGATGGAATATATGCTAATAGTAACTTACTCAATTCTACTTTTGAAATGTGTCCTTCAATTCTTCCTCTCTATGCCTACTACCTTAGTCTTGGCAACACATGTTCTTTGAAATTAACTGAATTGAAAACTTACCAGGTTATTTTTTTTCTTTTTTCCAAAAAAAGGGGTCAGAGGTTAGTGATCCTTTGTCACTGTCTTTAAAATTGACAATTAAATGTAGGAAGCATTATGCAGGATGTTACACTAAGACCAGCATTCTTCTAATAACACTTTTGTCAAGTAATAACATTTGCTCTACTTCAGAGATGAATAAATAATCCTGTTTTGGAGGAATTCAATGCAACGTAGGTAGGCAGGAAAACAGATCAGTACAATACAAAATGCAGAGTGTTGTCTTGTAAAAATAGAGTGCTGGGACTGCTCAGACAGGACAGTGATGTTCTACATGTGGAAATCATATAGACTTCAAAAAGAGATCATATTTGAGCTAGCTCTTTTTTTTTTTTTTTTGGAGGGGTTGTTTTTTGTTTTTGTTTGTTTTGCTTTTTTACATTACTAGGGATTGAACCCAGGTACATTCTACCTCTGAGATACACCCCCAGCCCTACTTTTTATTCTTTATTTTTAAACAGAGTCTCACTAGGTTGCCAGGGCCTTACTAACTTGATGAGGCTGGCCGTGAACCCAGAGCCTCCTGTCTCAGCCTCCCAAGTACTGGGATTACAAGCATGAGCCACCATGCCCAGCTTGAGCTAGCTCTTAAAAGTGAAAAGGAGCAGGAAACTGTGGTGCATGCCTGTAATCCCAGTACTTGGGAGGCTGAGATAAGGATCACAGGTTCAAGGACAGCCTCAGCTACTAAGTGAGATTCAGCAAACTAGTTAGACCCTGTTTCAGAATGAAAAATAAAATAGGTCTGGAGATAGAATGACCTTGGGTTCAATCCTGAGTACAAAAGAAAAAAAAAAAAAGGAATATTCTAAGCCAAGAAGAAGAAAGGATCCTTCAGACAGTAGAAATATATATATATATATAATAATATATATAATATATATATTTATCCACATTTATTTATTGATTACAAAAATACTATCATAAACACCAATCTAATTTTGGAAACTAGACACATATGCCTAAAATAATGTGCATCAGCAATATACAGCTATTTATTTTTATTATTATTTATTTCAAAAAGAATTAAACAAATCTATAAGTCATATCTGTATTGAAAATCCTGGCAAAGGGCATGGTTCATGTTTGCTAAAATATTCAAAGGAAAGCGTAGGATTCCTGAAAAATAAGTAAGTCAGAGAAGTTTCTGTCATCAAGGAGGTGAGTCTTCCCTCAGTTCTTAGGATTCAGCTATGAAAAGGAGAGAGCAGGGTGAGTAGAAACAGCCCCAGACATGCAAGAAACCAACACAAGGGCCACAAATGATTTCTGATCCTGAACTTTTTAAAGAATTTCTCTGTCAGCATAAATCTTTTGACATTTATATTTTATATTTTCAAATGATATCATACTCATGATTATGGCAAGAAAGAATGATTTGTACTTCAACTCCTGTTAGTCATTTTTAACTCAAAAAAATAAAATAAAACTTAGTAAAGTTCCTTTTTAAAACCTGTCATGGAAAGATCCTGGATAATGGATGGTAAAGGAAGATTCTTGTATATGTTCTCAAAATGTTTTTAGATGACTTTTACCTCCAGGATCCTGTGATTGGTTTGCTTTCTCTCCTTAATCAGTGAAGGAAAACCAGCTGGCCATAGGGCCTGGATGGGTAGAAATTGGAACTGAGCTGCAGGGCAGGCCAGCCAGTAGCTGCTATATGCCTGAAAGTCAAGGTCAATATAATAATTCTTGAACAAACAGATGGATGTTTCCGCTGATCCTCTGTGTGTTATACAGATTCCCTCATCCCTGGATTAACACACCACTGGATCATTATTATGCTTACTTTTTACTCCACAAGTCCCTGCCTCTTAAACTGAGTTATTTTTAAGTAAAAATAATTACTAAAATGGAATTTATATTTGTTGCTTCATTTTGCTGTTCAAAGGGAATTTTACCATCACCCAATCTACTTTGAAGATGCCAATAAAGTCAGCAAGTTATATTCTCTTCCTGGATTAGTTTCTAATTAATTTTGTATTTTAGATTTACTGCCTGTCTTTCCTTCTCTCAAATGGTTTAAAGGCCTTTCCTTACATCTGCTTTTCACATAATCCATATGAGTTAAGAAGCCAGAGACAGTGCCAACCACACAAAGAAACAATAGCAATTAAGATGAAGTGGTGTTCGTGCCTTGAAGAAAGCTCTGTGTTAGCTGAGGGATAGTCAGGAAGCTCACTTCATAGCTCTTACGTGAAGAAAAAGCATCTACAGTTATTATATTTTAAAGAGTTCAGCAGTCAGAGTAACTGCCAGCAAAATTGTTTAATTCTACTCCTACTAGATTAATAGGGTCAACATAAATCCTTATTTATTGGTATATTTAAGGAGCACATACACATTTTATGTGAACAAGGGGTTAACTGATTTGGAAATGGCTAGAGGGTGATGACATTATTAATCTCAGTAGACTCTGGAGTGCTCTAACAATAATACCCCTTACCATTTTTTTCCTTTCCTTCTACTCTGTCAACAGAGAACACTGTATTGCAAGATTGATAGGCCAGGAACTGCAATCATTTTTCAGTGCCATCCCTCTAATTATCACTTAAAAATGTGAGGACCTTCATTATAATTAGCTTCGAAACCTTAACCTGCATAGCACAACCTAGTTTAGTAAATATTAGGAGCCAAAACATTCTTTTCGCCTGGCATTCACTATTCATTGATTTGTGATATATTGATTTATATATATATAGTAAGTTTATTGTTTATTTATTTGTGATATATTGATATATTGATTTATATATATATATATATATATATATATATATATATATAGTAAGTTTCTATTTTGTCTCAGATATGTGCAAGCTGATAAGTAAAATTCACATGGCTTTTGTCCTCATGAGGTTTATGGTTCTGTGGCATTTGACCATTATGAGGAATCTATAATTAAAATATTTAAAATAGTATAAGACAAAACATTCCATATGACTTTTTTCTTTTTGAAGTTGAAGGGGTGATACAAACAACCTTTTGAAAAAAGAAAAATTTCCTTATGTTGCTCATCCCTTTTGAGGGTAGAAGGTAAGATAAGGAGGTTCTAAACACAAATACAATTTCACAAATTGTCTTTAACTGGCGCAATATGTTTTGGATTAGAGTTTCAAACTTGTTTCTGTGATAGTTTGAAAAGAACCCTCACTGCAAAACTTTACATGCAATTTAGGGCTAGATCAGTTCCTCACAACTTTCAGCAAATATTTACTGAGTGCTTATTCTACTCAGACATCTAGGAGGGTAATAGATTTTAGGAGTATTTTCAGTATTATAGTTTGAAATACACAGGGTCCCTGGCAATAATTCATTTGGTGAAAAAAATCAAAATTATTAAAATATTCTGTTCTCAAAGCAATTTGTTGGTAATCATATTTTCCCACAGCAGTTGCTTCTATCCTTTTTAAATGGCCATGAAGCATAGCAGTGGTTATGAACTCATTTATAATTTATTGGATAAAGGTCAGTTGCATTTTAAGACACATTAATTTAAATGATAACATTAGTTATAAATTGGGACCTTTTCCTAAATAAATGATCATTAATATTTTAAGCAAAAAATATTATCCTAACACTCTAAGAAAATGTGGAATCCAAAGACATGCAGAGTGCACTCACCTCATAGACCCCTCTCATGTTCTTATGGAATAATAAATACATGTGTTTAAATTTGAGATTCATCTAACAACCTTCTTTCCATCCTTAGATAACCTTAAAGATTGTACAATATCCGGGTGAAGTGGTGCACACCTGTAATCCCAGTACTTGAAAGACAGAGACAGGAGGATTGCAGGTTAGAGACCAGTCTCGACAATTTAGTAAGACCCTCAGCAATTTAGGGAGAACCTGTTTCAAAATAATAAATAAAATTGGTCTGGGAGTATAGCTCAAAGGTAGAATACTCCTGGGTCCAATCTGCAGCACCAAAAAAAGGGTGGATCATATAATATACTATTTTTGCTTAACTACATGAAATATCATGAATTTTTTAAAATATAAATTGAATCTATTATACTTTTCTGTGTGTTGTGGCCAAGGTAATATTACAGAGATTTAAAAATTCTTGGGCCATCAAATTTGTACCCACTGACTAAAGTCATAGTTTAGGATTTAGTATAATAAAGAGTGAGTTCCCATCTCCTGCATTTGAAATGTTAAAGGCTTTATTTTGAATGCACTCAGGCATATTAAAATAAACTGTAAGCTTTTATGCTTCATATATAGCCAAGGAGATTTACTTGATGTCATTTTGAATTCTCCCCAAATATGAGAAGGGAATCCCTCAGGTAACATTTGAAACATTTTGAGTACTTGTCTTTCTAAAATAGGCACTTAAAATAAACAACCAAACAAAATGCTTCTAAGCAGAAAAAATAGTTTGGGGTATGAAAAGTTTTCTGCGAGGATACCTTTCCTTCTCTTGTGGTCATTCATTAACAAAAACATGCATTGAACTCTGCTGGCATGTTTGATGTGTCTTTGATACTTAATTACTTGCCAATATATGGAGTTAAATATAGACTACTTTTACTTTTGTTAAAAAATTCAATTTAATGTCATCTTTCTCAAAATACATGACAGGATGGATGACAGAAGGGATGGGGTGGATGCAGTATTTGCTTATCAAAACAGGCCCAAGTATGGGTATCAGTGCATCTGATAACACCACATGAAGAGTTCCAAATAAGCAAGCAAACTACATGGATGAAAAGATACCTGATCAAAAAATACCACAATTCCCATTAGTGAGTGAGGATAACAATAATTGCATTTTCTCATGTTTAGCTACATAAAATAAATCCAATTTATGTCTAAAAAGAGAAGTAAAAATGAAGACTCATATTCTTTAGTTAATATTACAGAATTTCAAGTTACAGCAGAAAACCTCAATGTATATTTAGGGGGAAAAGGAAAGGATATGAATTTCTTCTTTCAGTTAACTGGTCATGGTATGAATTACTGGGCACATCTATCTATTTTTATGTTCATGTCATTGTCAGCAGTCACCCAGAGAAGATGAACTGGAATGTAAAGGCCTCATAAGTTCTTAAAAGACCCTACCAGATTCTTTTTATTAAATTATTTCATTAGTGCATTGCGATTCCAAGTAATGAAAACACATGCACACAGCTGGGTATTTCTCTCCACATCCCACCCCATTCCCTCTTCTCCCTCCCCACACAAGTTAGTGAGATTGGTAGTAATACCATCACATAATGCCATAGTAGGTTTCCTTATTCAATCCTCCCTATTCATTTGGTAGTAATGCCTTCACTTATTACAATCATATAATTTGATTCTATCCCCCCCCAATTCACACACACACACACACCCCAACCTTTTCAGCTACTCTACACATCTCTCTTTCTGCATTATTTATCATGCCTTATCTTTCCTATATTCTCTCTAGCTTCTCTATATGAGAGAAAACACACCACCCTTGCCTTTCTGAGACTGACTAATCTTGCTAAGCCTAGTAGTATCTAGCTCCATCCATTTTCCTGCAAAATCATAATTGTGTTCTTCTTTATGGTAGAGTAGAATTTCATTGTGCATATATACCACATTTTCTTTATTCATTCATCTGTTGATGGACACCTAGGTTGGTTCCATAATTTGACCACTGTAAATTGTGCTTCTAAAAATGTGGCTATGCATGAGTCTAGGGAAAGAATCAGTTCTCCCTGGTGAATCAGAGTACCATAGACTCTTCCCATGGTTTTTAACCCCATAGCTATGAATCTTAAAATGGGAGTATCATTAGGTAGTGAGCTATTCTAGGTGTGAAAACTCAAACACTGCATGCATGGAACCATGGAGAGCTTATTCAAACCACTGCACCTCAATTTGGCTCCATTTTAATGCACTCTGATGGGAGTCTGAGAAGCACTAAAAGTGGGTGTGCTGTAGATATCTATGTTTGTGCATCCAGCAATAAAACAGTGGGATTGGCAAATATGGGCACAAGTAGGTAATATAAAACATTTTGGTCTGAGCAGCCTGTTTACGATTCTGATGATTTTCTGTGTTACTTAGATGATTTTTGGAAACATTTACAGCTATCCATTTCAAGTCAAAAGCTACATTTAGAGGGATAGATATATAATAGATATGTTGCTTGGCACTGGGTGAACTCTCATTTGCAAAAATCTGCAGCCTAAAAAGTCATCACAGAGCATTCAAAAGAGTTTCCGAAAAATGGACTATTGTGTCTATAATACTATGTTCAGCGTGCTCAGAACTGTATTGTGCAAAAGTAGTATAAGGCACATGCTTAAAATGTTTACATATTCATCCACATGAATGTTTTAGTCCTTTGACAAGGACAATTGAAAGTTTATTTTATTGCATTGGCTTTATGTAGACATTTTACACAGAGCTAGACAAAATCCTTTCCTGAGCCAGATCATGATAATTCTCAAGATGTGAAGAGAAGCTAATACCTGTCCTGCCCCGGACCCGTTTATCCACTTCACTGACATCTCTCCCTCATGCCATTTTTTTTCCCTCTGCCTGGGTGGAAGCAACTTTGCTTTACAAAGTGAAAGGTAGCTATTATAATAGAATTAAAGTAACAGCTGTGAGGAAAGGAAAATACTGTAGTTTTTTCTCCAGCAGCCTTATATAGGTGTACTCACAAGGGTACCGTCAGGCAGTTTTCCATCTTGTAGAAGTAGTAGGTCAGGCTGCTGAGGTAGAGAGCAGACAGTCCTCCAAAGGGTGATTTCCCCAGGTACTCTCCAAGGCTCCAAATCCCAACTATAAAGGACCTAAGTCAGAGTTTCATAAAAGAAATTTCATGGACCAAAAGATCTTTTATTCTAAGATTATATTTCATTTTTTGTCATAAAGTTTGCTATGTCATCGTATGATGTTATTATTAAGTGGTAGAAGTGCAAATTTGCTTTTTAAAATGCCTTAATATTTTCCCCCACATATCACAGATGAGCAGTGTCCATTGATCCTACAGTGGTATTTCAAATTATATTGATCCATTAAATTCTGAAATGTGAAGAATGCTGACTTAGAATTCACTCTTTAGCCTTATATTTGTACATACATATATATGTGTAAATTTATATATTTATATATACATATTTAATTTTGTGTTTAAAATAGCTTTTATAGCCTCCATCCCAATCTCCTTCCCAATACTTTTTGTCAATTCATCTTACATTTATTTATTTATTTATTTATTTATTTATTTATTTATTTATACTGGGGATTGAACCCAGGGCATTCTCCCTCCAAGCTATACCCTCAACAGCCCTTTTTATTTTTGATTTTGAAACAATGTCTCACTAAGTTTCAGAGGATCTTGCAAAGTTGCTGAGGTTGGCTGAGAATCTGAGATCCTCCTGTCTTTGCTTCCCAAGTACTGGGATCATAAGCATGTGCCACCGTATCTGGCAACCTTACACCTCTTTTTTTAAATATACTTTTATTGGTGCATTATAGTCTCACATCATAATGTAATTCATAGTGATATCACATACGTGCAGACTTATACCTCTTTAAAAGAGAAGCCCAGTTGGACTATTTTTACTTTTCTAACCAAAACGCTGCTTCTCATCATGTATGGCTCACAAATATACACATTACACATTACTTTTTTTTTTTTTTTTTGGAGTGAGCATACACTGTTTAATTTCCTTAGAGTTTTATGATGCAATTCAGTTTCAACTGCCAGAAAGAATGTGACATTTTGAAGTTCTGTTCTACAAATCCTTCCAAATGCAACAAGAATACCATATATTGCTTAATGAGTTCGTTAGGCCTTCGTGTTTTGTCTGCAAATTAATCTCTTTGTAACTGCAAGGTAATAGGCACCAAAAGAAAATTATTGGTATCACCATCTCCCACTCTAAAATGAGATGATAACAGTAATTATAACCTGCATTGGTGTTCCAGGCCAGATACAACTTAGTTACCCCCACACACAGATGACTGGATGGGCTGTTTGCCTTCTGTATGAGATGGAGATGTCCACACATGAAATCCTCATGCCCACTGACCCTGGATCATTGACATGGCTTTACATTTGAAGTACAAGTGTTTCACTTTGTGATTTTGGTCTCAGACTGTGTAATGTGAATTTCTTGAGGTCATGGAATGTATTTTCCCATGTTGATATCCTCAGTACTCGGCACAGACCCTGCCATGATCTTGCATTGAAACCGAGAACACACAGGGAAATATTGTAAATTCTTTGTTGTGCCCTAGCTTTCTCATCAATTCTCCAGCTCCAGGTCTTTCTGCAGCTCCGGGGAGCTGAGTGTATCAGGGTCAGATGCACACATTTATGAAATCAGCTTGCTTACAGTGATGTTCAAAAAATGAAGCCTGTGACTTGTTTCACATCTAAACACAAAATGCTCTTACAAAAAATTACTGAGTTTATGCTAATATAGCACCTCAAAGTGAGTACATTAGCCAAAGAAAGTAGACTTTGTTATTAAGACTGTACTGAAACATTTATGCATAATTAAAAATTCCAATTAAGGAATCATTTTGAGCCATTCTTAAATGATTTGGTAGATTGGATTTGAAGGGACTTTATAGATTACACTACTAAAGATCAAAATGAAATAATTTTCAGGTTTGGTGTTTTCCATTATCTATTGCAATGTTTCCTTTCAAATAATATCTATTTTTGTATATTCCCCTGAAATGCTATCTTTTTAGAATCCTTGTTATCAACAAATGCATTTTCACAAAGCATAGCACTTTATGAGATTTGAATAAAGGAAGATAACACATTTATAAATGTAACACATAGATTTGGTATACAATTTCTACCAGGCAGATATTTGTCATTAGTAACAACAGCTCCTGGTTAAATGTGGCATACATAAGTGTCAAAAGGGATCATTATACAACTAAAATTAAGAATGTAGGCTTAGGAGAATTCAGGTATTTTTTTCTCAGACAATGAAACAATTAGTACATGCATTTTGAAACAGAAAAAAAGGAAAGATGTGATTGATTGAATAACTAGTACATGCCATGCCTGGTATTTACACATCACAAATGTTAAACTTCAAGACTCTCCAAATAGATAATTCTCATCAAAGGAAACTGAAGCTAAGGAAGTTTACATAATTTGCCTAAGATTACAGTTAGGAAGTAGCAAAACCAAGATTTATCTGACATGACTTCATAATCTTCTCCTTTGTGGTGCTCTAGGCAATTGATACCAGAAGGATTGCCACATTATGAGAAAGGGATAAGTTATGAGGTTTAAGGATAGCTTTCATTAAGTATCTAGAAATGAGCAAAATGCTTTGTTAGAAGCAGCAAGCATCAATTGAAATGAAAATTATATCAAATGTGAAATGGAAAACTCATTGCTATGAAAAGTATAGCAAAAGTATGAAATGCTTCAGGCAGAAAGTAATCTGCAAAAGGGTCAATGAACTTGATTAGTTGTGAATTTGTAAATCCTTGGTGATTTTTAAGGGAACAAATTTGGGACAGGGTTAAACATGCACTAAATATTATGGCACTGGAATATAAAGACTCATTCTGATTGAGTTCTTACTACATGCCTAGTATTCCTAAGAACTTGAAGTTCATGATCTCATGGACTCTTGGTTTTGAATTATCAGGACCATTTTAGAGATAAGAAAAGAAACAAGGTAAAAAAAAAAATTACTGAATGATGTCCATCTATTAAGTGTTGAACCTGAGGTTCACTGACAGGTGACCTAAATCCAAATAAAATGTTTTCAATGATATCATCTTTGTCTTTCTAGAGGATCATCAATAATAAGATGTAGAAGATCTAAAAGAGAGGTGATATAAATGATGGAAAAGATATCTCTGCCGGAAACAGAGAGAAAGAGGAGGGCATAGGTGAAGGAGATCATGTGAAAGAAAGGGGGTGGCTTCATTTTCTGAGAGTTCAGGAATGAAGCAGAGACTAGTCAATGTCCAGCACAAAAGAGAAGCCACCCTTGGAGACAGGGAAGAGGAACCAGTGTAACCCACATGCCCTCATCCTTCTCTCATTTCTGCAATGGACAGGTCCTTTATTGCTGTCATGCATTGCTTCTCTGACCTTGTCACTGCTGCTACCCCTGTCAGAAACAGTCATCCACTCTATACCATTAACTTATTTCTCTACACTCTGCCACTGACTGTGGAAAAGTGTTGGCTGATTTACAGGAATCAAATAATAATAATAATAATAATAATAATAATAATAATAATAATAATAAAGTGCATAGGGGGAAATTATTAAATTAGAACCTTTTTTTTTCCCTGGTGAGTCAGAAATAAAGTTTTATCACCTGGTCAACTTGAGTTTTAATCTCATAATTGTTCAACAGGCAAATTCACTAAATTAGAGGTAGGCACACATTGACACAATGAATTCCATACTGCATGGTTGCATAAAGTTCTGAAGCAGAGCAAGGACAAATTGACAGGGCAATGTATTTTCTTGCAGAAATTCTGGAGGCATTTGAACAGGATGACTTTATAGACCAGTGCTTCTCAAAATTTAATGTATATATTTATCACCTGGACATCCTATAAAATGTAGATTGAGTGGTTCTAGGAGAGATGCCTGGGAATTTGCATTTGTAACAGATTTGTAGATGATGGCAAAGGTACTGATCCTCAGAGAATGCTTTGATTTGCAAGTTGTGGAGAACTTTGCTCTATTACAGTTACCTTCCTAGTCCTCTTCCCACATAGTTCCACTGGAGAGTAGCTCCCACTAGCTCTTCTCAGTCATCATTGACACCTCTGCCTCTTGGATGCAAGCTATTCATCCAAAGATTCTTTGCATCTTTTTCCAAGTCTTTGTTCAGTGACATCAGATGGTAGCTTGAAAATGGTTATGGCTTAAGCATTTACACCATGGAAATCGACACCTTTGAAACTTTTCCCCCCAAATAGCTTCTTCTCTGCTGTTTTATGCCTCTTGCAACATGAATTATGTTAATTAATTTTTTTCTTCTAATACATTTAATTTCTGAAACATGATGTTAATTTATGAGTATTTATATGATTAAAGCTCCAGGCTGTCCAGTTGGCTTTATTCTCTAACATGTTTTTTCCCTGAGTTATAAACTGAGGGAAGGGCCATGGCTGTATAATATGACCTGCATCATGCACACCAGGTGTGCCCAACTACAGTGAATTACTAGTAGTGGAACAGAATTTTGCACCTCATCTTGAAGAGACCTTTGTGTACTTGGGCCTCTGATTTTTAATGTATGCATTATGATTCATAGATTAAATGCAAATGTTAATCAAATGTTTTTAATGTAAACATTTGCCACATTTAATTGATTGTCCTCAAAAAATAAATGTGCAAACATATAGTCACAATATAAATAATGTTTCAATGAGAGAAAAGAACACTGAGCTAAAAAAATAGCCCAATAACAGACACATATATGGATCTGAGTTAATTAGCAAATTGAGAAGAATTACATGAGCTGGGTCAAGTATTCTCATTAGCTTGAGGTTAAGGATTATGCCAGTATGCACAAAATGTAAAAGAAAATAAATATATGTGTGTGTGTGTTTACCTAAAAAGAAAGAGAAGAAAATGAAAAAGGAGGTAATCACTTGCTAGGTTAAGAAGCTATGCAACAAAAACTTGCTGAAACTAACTCAAAACTAAATGGCATTGCAGTTGATATCAAGGGACTGAGAGGTACAGCAATCACAGATGGAGTGTAAAGCAGCATAAATCCCTTGAGATCTTGCAGGACCTGCTTTGGAATGGGAAAAATGAACTTACTGAATGTTTCCCTCTCTCTCTGCCTTCTTTCTGCTTGAATAAATGTGCTTAGGTGCAGTGAAATTATTCCAAGACAGGCAACAGAGGGTAGAGGGATGAAAAATGAAGAGGACCATTGTTAATTAATAAATGGATAATATGCTTTGAGGTTGGTTGTGCATTATGATGTGTATGGAGTGGGGGGAGGTGGATATCAAGACCATAGTAAAATCCCAAAGGATGAAATAAGACTTTTCTGGAAAAAAAAAAAAAGACTTCATCATCATGAGTATTGTCTTATGTACCTTAGAAACAAAGCAAAATAGAATTTCATTCGAATACAATTAATAGAAGATGGAGCATAATTTTGAAGTATTTTTATCAGCTCACTCAACCATATAAATGTATATTAAGCTTATGTGCAGCATTCTGGGTGTAAATAATAATATAAAAGGCTAACGTTTGTCCATACATTTCAATAGAGACAAATACAAGCATCATGGAAAATATCTTAACTGCCTAGCATAAGTAACAAATACTGCAAAATTGGGATTTGCTGTCAATGTGTTTTTTTTCCTTTAGCAATCGCTACAGTAATGTATATGGTTTTTACAGCATTAGCGAAGACAGCAAAGTGCAATAAAGTGAAAAGTGGACTGAGACAGGAGGCTTGGCAGTGTTTAATGTGAGTTCTAACACTAACTTGTCATGAGAGACATTGACAAGTCACTTAAATTACCTGGGCTGCTGTCTTTTAACATAAAAATTAAGGATATCTCTATTAAAAGGTCTCTACAATTCTAAAATTACCCAATGCCATTATTATTCTTTAATTTAAATCAATGTGACATCAGTTTGAGGTTATCTCCAAAGAGAAGCGGTGTATAATATAATCATACTTTCCACCATCTCTGGGTCATGAAAAGTGTCTTGTGCCACGGTAAGGTAGTGACATGAAGGGCAGAAGTGACAAGATGGGAACTGTAGTAAGTGGCTCACTGTAGACCAAGGAATGAAAGAAATAATGGTGAGTGATCTATGCTCAGACCAGTGTTAACAAATGAAGCTCACTCTATGTGGAGCAAAAGACAGGCCAGCCTGAAACTTATCACATGGTCTCAGTCATCATCTGAAACATTGTGATTATACTTTAACTATGAAATTGGAAACCTTAATTCATACACTGATCAAATACTAGCACTTGAATTTAAACAGCGATTTTTAATTTTGCTTCCCTGGGGGCATTCAATAAGATCTGGAAATAATTTGGTTTGTCATGACTGGGAGGGTGGTCTTAATATGGTTAGAGGCCAAGGATGCTGTTCCACATCCCACGGTCCACATGACAGTCCCCACAATAAAGAATTACTCCCGTAAGATGCTGACAGTACCAATGTCAAGCGACCCTGAATTAGAATAACTTTCTCTAAAATCTCCTGACCCAAAGAGCTAATTCAAAGGAGTGAACTGTTTTTAATTTTACATCACAGGAAGGGCAACTGATAAGGTACTTAGACACACTCAGAGAGTGGTGGTAAAATAGCACCCTGAACCAAATCTCTTAGCCCCCAGCTCAGTGTGCCTCCCTGTTGTCCCTCTTAAAGTGGTCAGCAGCAGGGAAGGTCATTAGAACAACTGGAATGATTTAAAAAAGCAAAATGAGCTAGGTGTGGTGGCACACACTTGTAATCCCAGAATTTGGGAGGCTGAGATTAGAGGATCTGGGTGTCCGGCCAGCCACCAGCCTCAGCTACTTAGTGAGGCACTCTGCAACTTAGTGAGACCCTGTTTCAAAATAAAGAACAAAAAATAGGGCTGGGGGTGTAGCTCAGAGGTAGAATGCCCCTGAGTTCAATCCCCAGTACCACAAAAATAAATAAATAAATAAATAAATAAATAAATAAATAAATAAATAAATAAATAAAATAAAAAAGCAAAGTGAAGCTGGGCGTGGTGGCACACCCTTGTAATCCCAGCATTTGGGAGGCTAAGACTGGAGGATCTGGGTTGGTAGCAAGCCTCAGCTGCCTAGTGAGGCACTGCGCAACTTAGTGAGACCCTGTTTCAAAATAAAGAAAAAAAAAAAATAGGGCTGGGTATCGTCCCCCGCGCCAGACCCCCGCCCGCCCGTGAGGGCCCAAAGAGACGACAATCACACAGGAATGGTGCAAGCTTCTTTCTTCTTCTTCTCTCTCTCTCTCTTCTCATATTCTCACTTCCTCTCTATTCTCTTACTCCCTCTCCCTCACGGGGGAGACTCCTTATTTTTCATCAGGTATGAGAGGAGCCGTAAAGAGGAAAACCAGTGAGCCTATCAGGGATTAGATCACTCAGGCAACTTAAGTAACACTACAGCCCCCTATTGGGCACACACTGTCCACACTCTGACGTGCTGGCGCATGCTCTCTGATGTAGCACAGCCCTAGGATGTTACCACCTGCAGCTGCTCCTGGCACTCTGCCAGGCGCCATCTTGAGGCGAGGTCTCTCCGGGCCCGCCGGGCTAAGACTCCAACAGCTGGGTGTATAGCTCGAAGGTAGAATGCCCCTGAGTTCAATCCCCAGTACCAAAAAAAAAAAAAGCAAAATGAAAATTAGATTTTCTTTTCACTGTCTGCCACTTGACATTCCTGAGTTGAAGAATTAGTCTTGCTCAGGATGGAGAACTAAGTATCCACATTTTAACACACTCCCATATGATTAAAATTCAAGAAACATTTGAGCACTGGATTGGACTAAATACTTCCTGTGCACCAAGAAATTATCATGATACTGGAAAGAAAAAGCAATAACTATGTAAAGGGAAGTTGGAGCAGAAAAGAGGTTCTTTAATTTTGGTGCCTACAGAAATTTTCAAACCATGAAATCTTCAAACACTGTAAGTCATATGACATAACCGTTTAATAACATAAAAATTGTTTATAAATAAAGATGGGCATATAACCAGCATGTCCCAGACTATGTGCTCGAAGTCCAGCAGCCATTGAAGGAGGAACAAGGTAGATTGTGAACTAATTGAATTTGTGGAATTCCTAGTCCCCTCTTTAGATAGAGTTTATATCATGAAAGTCTGAATGCATAGCTGAGAGGCTAAAGGAAAGCTAGGATGTATGTGTTTAGGGCAGCCAATTGTAAACATATTTAACTTGTAATAGTGATCTTCAGTTTTAAACTCTTACCTTGGAAACAACAGGAGATATTATGTCCTTTTATAATATTGGTTCCAAATTAGAAATTGATTTAAACATTGAAACTAAACTAAAAGAAAGAATGAGGAAAAGCACTGCTTCATTTTCACATTGCTACTTAATTAAGTCCCTGGTCCCTTTGCAGAGGTTCTGATGAACTCACCCACTTTGAGAATCGCTCTTTTAGAGGCAGGGATAATAAAACATTACATGCCACTGCGAACAAAGTGTAGTTGACAGTCACTCTATTGTTCTCGTAACCACCATGTGTGTTTGCAGATTGCCCCTGCTAAGTGGAAAGGGTGCTGAAAGCAAACTTTGCAGTGATATTTGGTGAGGGCATGAACCCTATAGCACATGAGCAAATTCTTTTTCCTGGAAGTCTTTCTCAGTATTTACAGACTTCGAGTTATTCACATTTTCCAGGAACGCTGATAACAATGCAGGTCCTATAAACCCGGAATAAAACTTGAATGGGAGAGAAATTCAGATGTTCCAATATCCTAATAATTACCCCAGGTTAGTATCCAAGGCAACACTAATATTTCTTACATTTAATCTCATAATGCAGAAGAGAAAAAGAACCCTTCCATCCTAAAGTAGAAATTAAAAAGGCTGTATTTTTGGTTATACAAATATTTAGTTACTTACATTATCTGTATTCCATCAGAAATAAGACTCATTAACCATATCTCAATGCAAGCTGCAGTAATAAAATGTAGACATATCAAATAATATTTAAAGTAAGACAAAATTATGTTTGCATTAATTTTAATTTTAATGAGTTCTTTGAGATTTACTTAAACAGTAGATATAAGGTCCAAAAAAGGTCATGTGTTTATACTTGGTAGCAATGATGATTTCTCATCTATGAGGTACAAACTCATGGGCCAGTAGCTGTTAACCACTGGGCAGAAGCGTCCGCAAAGGCAAGGTAGATTTTGCAAAACTCCCATGCCTCCAGCTCTAGTCCTAAGATTCTGATTTAACTCCTGTATGGTGGAGCCCAGGCAGGGGTATTTTTTAAAAATCTTCCACAGGAGATTTGAATGTACAGATGGGATTGAAAGCGACTTGTGAACAGAAACTTTTCTAGCTAGAGTATTTTAGAGTATCATGAAGCTTTTAAAGGAATGCAAGTTTTTTGCTCTATTAATGATCTTCTGCCAGCCATTCAGGAAAAAAAAAAATGGTCTCTGCTTCAATTCGTGTCATCTGTACAGACCAACTTTGGAAAACATTATCTCTTAATTAGATTCTAACCTTCTGTCCTTGTATTTTCCTGTGCAAGAGGCAATGAAGGAAGGGCAAAGGAACAAGAAAAATCATTTGGTGGCTAAAAATTCAAGGGTTAAAACTGCATAAATCTTCACCTGTGGGTCAATATCTTGATAATGGTAAGCAATATTAAAGAAAGATTTACAAATAAAGATTGTTTGAAGTACTTGTTTGCACTTCGTCTTCTAGAATGTGGAGTAAGTGTGGTTTAAGCTGTTTAAGCCCTCAGTGCCATGAGGACTGCTTCAGCTGCATGTTTCAGGATCCTAGGGTGAAGTACATTTTAAATTCAAATATATACATAATGCAAAACTCTTAGCTTCTCTTATCATTGATACATTGCAAGCCATATGGAAAACCCAGTGGACAAAGCGATCATGATAACAAACCTCTAAGGATTTTGTAAAGAACCCGCAGTTTATATAACTTAAAATTTTATGCATGTGCATATACATGTACACACATACACACACACACACGGCAAATACACTTCCATGTGAGCACACACTTGATTTATAAGTCTCATCACTGCTTTTTCCTCTTATTATTTATATTGCAAACATATTGGTTTACTGTTTATTAGCAAATTGCTTATTTTTACTACTCTAATGAGAATAATTATTTTTGGTCTAAAGAGAACAATATGGATGCAAAGAGCTCAACTTTAAAAGTGTCACTGGTGTGTGTGTGACAGGTAATGAGGCAATTTGGCAGAACATCAGAAACTAATTGAGCTCAGCTCACATCAATGAGGCTTGTTCAGCTGAGGCTGTGCTTCCCAAAAAGAACAGTGGAATTAAATGAGACAATGTGACATGTACAATTTTAATTGGAAGCTCTAATTTAAAATATTTAAAAGCATGTTTAAAATAATTTGTGAATCCATACAGATGCAACCTTCCCCAACTAATTAAGAATATTCAGTGGGTCATATAATGTCTGGATGTCAAAAATATGAATTATTGAAGTCCCTGCACATATAAGTATACTTGCACCTTTAGGCAAGATCAAATTTAGTTTAACAGAGGGAAATGGGAAGAAACAACCCTCAAGACTGCAGAAGGGTAGGTGATTTTTAATGTGACATTTCTAAAACCATTAAAAGTATCTTTGGATTGCACATCTATTTTGAAAAAAATGAAATTATATTTTATAATATTTCAAAATAAATCAGCCAGAAAAAACAAAATGTAATTTGGATACTTTGCAGATGCTCATGCTCTCCTGTTTATTTGTTTTAAGTTGTTTGGTTCTAGATTTACATAGTAAGCCAAAATTCTAAAGATAGCATTTTACTAACCCTAAGATTCTTATGGTTTCTAATATTGATTAAAAATCTGTGATCACTAGTCAATTAATAATTATTTGCTATGATAATTAAAAAAATAGAGAAAATAGATAAATATTAAAATTTACTGCTAACATATTACTTAGTTTTTAAAAAACATGTATACTAAAGAAATGTGTAAAACTGATCCTTGCTAACTGAAAGTTTAACTGTGCAATCATAATAGATTAATGACTTACAATAACACTAAAATGACTTTACTAAATTTGTAGCAGCATATCTACAAGTTATTCTGGCAAGTTTGAAGTGATTTCTTAAAAAGAATATTACAAATTGAAATGTTAAGTCACATTTTTCATACATTAGTTAATTATATTGACAATGAATTATTAGGGAATGGGATGTTTTACCATGTTTTGATTATTTATCTTTTTATTACCATCAGTTTCTGTTAACAAATGTAATGGATAAGTCATATGTGGCACTAAAAACAGAGGATTTTTGTAGAAAAATAAATGCTTAATGAGATAAATGGAAAATTCTCAAAAATCTGGGTTAGAAAGTGAAATGTAATACAAGATGCAGAACTGGGGTGGATGAGAAAAGATTGAGGTAAGATGGCAGAGACAAGAAGTAGTTTTATTTTAACTGGAAAAGTGAATTAAGGAGGCTAAAACATACTGAGAGAAAAATAAGACCTAATAATATGAAAACAGACAATTTTAAGTGAGACATGTATCTCAAAGCTGGTATCTTCTTGCTCTAAAAACTGCAACAACTTCTTATGTTATTCTGTACATCATATCTGACCCAGGACCTTTAATTTATCTTGCAGTATTGCAGAGGGAAGGCAAACCTGAGGAAAAATGCTATCCTCAAAGAAAAATAAAACTAAAAGTTTGATTATATACATGCACATATCATACAAAGTTCTCAACATACTGCATGCAAACACAACACACATGCATACACATAAGCATATGACTACCTCAGACATGTCCAGCTGTTCTGAAGGCAAGCTACACTGAATCCAATCTTTCTAACTCATGTACTAGACTAAATGGTCACAAAGGATGCCACTCTACTGATTTTGTCTTTATTCCTGATATAAGTATAGGAGATATTTCTAGGTATAATTTTTCTTATTCTATTAATGAAAAGACAATGAAAACTATCCAGTTTTATTTCTTCATGAAATACAGCCTGATATTCTCCCATCTCTGGGAGAAAATGATTAATTCCCACCCAGGTTTTAGACTGTCTTGCCAGATCATAATGTGAAGACCAAGCAGCATTGTTATTGTTCCTGTGTCATTTTAACATTAGCCCAGATGCACATAATTTGGAAAAAAATTAGGTTGAAACTTATAAAAAATAACTTTCTTAGACTTAAATGCATAATATTTCTTTTACAGCTCAAACATTTTTCATATAATCAGAATTCCATCTGGCAATCATCACATCTCTTAATCATCTACATTGTTGTCTATTGTAAAAACAAATTAACAAGATAGCTCTTTTGAGAAGTAGATTCTAGTTTTCTTCAGCCTTGCTTTATGAATGATTATTATTGCATATAACATTACTCTTTTAAAATAATTTATACCTAATCAGTATGCATTACTCCAAGGATTCAGATGATGTAAATAAAAGCTGAAAGTGAATCCCCCAAACATATGGACCATTGGCCTGTTAAGTTCTGATTCCTTATGAGAAATCACATATGGTCTCCTAAGACAAAGAGATTTCATCATTATTCTATTACTGTGCAAATTCTTAGAAACTATAGGACTCTCAAACTGGCAATATCTTTGCAGACAGGTATAAACATGTTATTGGTGTGTAAATATACATTGTCTACTTTTACAGATGTTATGGGACTTCAAAACTAGCTGGGTTTTGTGGTTCAAAGTGTTTCAAGGAAGGGAAATAAAATGTGTCGTAGTGTTCTCTTGGTAAATCTTGTTTTTCAGTAAACATTCCAACATAACTCATTATGTTTTATTTGCAAAATCATTAAAGACAGATAAACATAATTCTTCTCTGTGTTAAAGTGTATACAAATTCAGGTAGAGGGAGAGCAAAAATGTCATAATTGGAAAATTCTCATAGAATTTTCCTTGTATGAGTCTATAAAATTATCCTGACATGCCTTAGAAAAACCATGCAAATTGTATTACAATTATAAATTATATCTTTTTATTTCATTATAGTCCTGTATGTTTCATCCTTTTAATAAATTAGGGAAATTACTGGTTAAATTTCAATACCTATAGCAAAACCTCTTTTAGGTTTTGACACTTCTCAGAACATATCTTATTATATACATCTGCCTAGGCATTACCAATGAAATCATAAATTAATGATTTCATAAATTTCATAAATCAAACTAAATAATAAATAGGTATTACCAATTAAATCATAAATTTCCACACATGGCTTCTTTGTTTTTTTATTAGTTTTCCTTAAGACATACAGATAGGCAATGATAATTTAGATGTTTCTTAATATACTCTTAAAGTGATGAGATTAGTAAAAAGCAAACAGAGCAGTAAAATTGAACATTGACATTTTATGTGAAATATTTTTTCTACCAAGTCAGGCTAGATGATTTTGTGATGTGAGTAGATTTTGTTATAACCCAGCCAGAAATGCTAAGTGTTTTCTTATTTTTGCATTTAAATGGCTAGTTTAAATTTTCCAAATTGAAGACAAATGTGCTATTTTAAATGAACAAATGAACCTAAGTTAGCCTCCAACCAAAAATTCAGGAACCAATGGGAATGGATATTAGCTAGCATTTAATCATAGGGTATACAACCATTAAGCTGATGTGACTTAGAAATATAATTAAGATATTTTAAGTGTATCAGCCTTGTTTCATTATAAACTCTCCAAAACTTGTGGTGCCTAGCTGCAGAATTATGACAGTATATGAATGTAACTGTGAACACTGGCTTTTCCAGCAAAGTCATCTTGTGTTAGAGACTATAAAGTGTGTCCAGTGAAGGATGATTTGTGTCAGCTAAAACTGTAGCCTGGAGCCACACTTGGTGTGTTATTACTTTAATCTAGTTATTGCAGCCTTGAAGTGTATCTTAGCAAGTCCAGGGGAGAAATGTCAAAAGCACAACCCAGCCTGATCATTAGGAATTTCTAAGACTAACCCAAAATATAAAAATATAAAGCCCATATATTCTTCATTTGGTTGTTTACTTGAGAATATATTGAATTCTTGAGATGTAGTATTATCTAATATAGGACTATATGAAGTTTACCATAGTGTGATATAGCTTTTCATGATTAAGCCTTTGAGAATTTATCTCAAGATATGCCAGCAAAGTGATAGTAGTAAGACTGAAAATTTTAAACCAAAAGCACCCATGAGCCCTAAAATGAGAGGAAATAAAAGATTATTCTGATAGTCTATCTTGTGGATTACTAATTATGAAACTACTTTGATCCATATAACTGTTAGTCTGTGTGTAATTGCAGATAATGATAAAAAATAATTGTTACCAATGCATTAATATGAAAATGAATGCATATCCTGGGTGAATATTCAATCACAATGTTTGAAAAAACAAATTATAAGTCAGTCTGGTATTATTTAAAGAAGATCAATATTATTCCAGCAATGAATTATGAGTTTCCATTTTTGCTGATGGAAGGACAGATTCAGAATTTTTAGTTTTGTATGCCATTATGACATATAATTATATTTATTAAAAATGTAATTCATAAAGAATAGGAAAATCTTATTTAATGTTAAAATTGCATAACAAATTTTCTGCTGTGCTCTATTTTGTTCAAGGTATTATTAAACAATTTCAAGTTTTATTTTGCAAAAATTAATTTTAATAGCTTAGGTTGTTTATAATTGTATAGTTGAATTCTTAAATTTGAAAATTAGCTTGTTATTTTCGAAAAACTTATCAAAGTTACCCATGAATTAACCTAGTTTGCATACCCAAATTCATTATTTGAATTTTATATTAATAATTTGATTATATGTATATAAACAGATTTATGTATTATAAGGCAAATTATTTTTACCAAGAAACAAATTAAATATGCTGTGGTTAGTATTAAAATAAAATTCAAATGTAAATTCATTGATAGGATAACACTTTATCAACTACATATAATAATTGCATTGAGTTAGAGATAATTGTAAAGATAGTAATTGTATTAGTATGAAATTTTATATAATATATACTATCCAGTCACACACTAGTCAGAAACAATGCTTATGAAATCATTATTATGTAAATATATTGTGAATTTAGGCTTAAAGTAAAATATTAAACATTTAATAAATAATATCTTATACAGGACAAATTAAAAATTTTACAAAATCAATACTGAAGATTATGTACTCACATGTATCAGAATATTAATAATAATTCTTTTCACTTGTTCTTTAGAAACCAAAGAAAATTTATTTATATTTTAGGTTGATGAGGTTAATTAATAATTTCATTAAAATTTTTCTTTCAAATTCATGTTTTCAATGAGTGTCTCTCATCTGTCCATTCATACAAGTTTCTAGAACAGCCACTAGGCAACATAAAATCTCTGTATTCTTTTCTATTAATGATTGATTGCTTAAGCTAATCAGACCACATGCACAGATAACATAGAAGTTCTTTGGAGTCCAAGTATAAAACACTTAAAATTATTTTTTGAAATTAATGAAACTGAAAATTCAACTATTTGACCTAAATTTTCCCAGCCTCCCAGCAAAATTCAATGTATACGAGTGATTTGGTGGGAACAATGTCTTGCTTTTGAAAGTAATGCTACATAGAAAATTAAATGACTTTAGAATAGGTTAAAAAAAAGCTTTCCTTCAGTTTCAAATATTGCATAAAATATCATCTTATGTTTATTTAAAAATAAAATAATATGCTTAAAAAACTGTTATACTTTATTTTACCATATTACATGTAGTAATTATTATGTGCATATCCTTGAGAACGTAAAAGAAAAAAGTAATGTCTACTTGAAAATAATCTCACATGCTACTTTCTAGCTTTATTGTTATATTTAGCATGACAAGTGAATAACATTTTCATTTAGATTAAGAAAAGAAACTTGCAGTAATAAATATGTTTGTGAGAAGCAGAATGACAGAATAATCTTGTATATCACTGCCTACACATTTTTAGTTAATTTCCTCTCACTTCTTCTATTACAGTAATCAAAAAAAAATATTAAAAGCCTATCAACCTCCTCAGGAAGGTTTCATTACATATTTGGCATTCTGTTGTTCCGTATTTTATTTGTAGCAAGGATTGTGTGAAGCACTCTAACCCAGGTGGAGACACTTGGTGGGTTTAATTAGTTTGCATCTGTCAATAATTAGGAGCAGAAGATAAAAGTTGAAGCAGCTGTAATATCCTAGGTGACTTCAATTTTTTTGTATTGAGGCAGTCCCAGAGAAAAGATTCTTGACCCTGACAATGAAGAACCCATAGAAAGCTTTTGAGTGAAGAGGGGTCCAAACAATGAATTAAGAACCAACCAAAGGGGTTCTCCGTGGTTTAAAGTCCAAGAAATGTCTAGATGTATTCTATTTTGTTTTGAAAATAGTTTTGTGATGTTGCATGTGAGGTTGGAAAGAAGTGGTAGCATTTGACAAAAGACTATTTCTAAATTGTGTTTTCTTTAATTCTGGAAATTTAAATTGCGTACCAAGCCCAAGTAACAATTTAAAAGAGGTTTAATTCACCTGGTGACTCGTCAACTTTAATTGTATGAGATGTGTTATTCCTGCTTCGTATTGACATATGTTGACATGAGGGCAGAAATGTCAATGTTATATACATGCAAGCTCTTGATGTCAGTCGGCAGGATATATATATATATATATATATATATATATATATATATATATATTATATAAACATTACAGCAGTTCAAAGTGTTGGGGAGAATTCAAGATAGATTATGCAGGGCTTTGGGTTTTTAAAATGGAACTTGTGCTCATATCTTGAATAATTTTAATATGCCTAAATGGGTCTTTCTTCACTTCTTTTATATTCACCCTTTACCAGATCTTGATTTGTTTTCAGATGTGAGATTGTTTTTCAAATCAAATGAATCTGTTGAGAGGATTCTTGTAATTTAGTTTTGTTGTTGCTATTATTTTTGTTTTATATATGATCTTTGGAGGTGAAAAGGTCTGATGTACGAAATGAGAAGGGATCATCATCGATATTTCCTTCTCTCTCTCATTATAAGATTGCTCTTTGTACCATGTTGTTTACTTGTGAGTCATTTCCAAAACTAACAGTGTTTATCTAAAATGATTCTTTCTACACATGCAGTTATAATTCCCCCCAAAGAAAACATTTCATACATGACTAAAATTTACCTAATTAAATCCTTGACTAAATTAACTCAAGTTTTTATATTGCTGCAGATCAGTCATGTACAGCTCAGATTATCACTTGATTTATTTCTATTTTATTTCAGAAAAATTAAAAGGAATTTTGTAGAAGTAAAATTAATAAATTGAGTGTTTCCATTGGTGCAAAATATGGCACAAAGCAGAGAACTCTGGTTCAGCCCTGTCTGATAAACTTTCTGCAATAATGGGAATATTCTTTACTCTTCACAGTCTGGTAGCCATTTGTCAGATGTGGCTACTGAGCACTTGAAATATAGCTAATGAGAATGGAGAAGTGAACTTTTAGTTTTATTTGATTTTTAATAAATTAGAACACATAGCCACATGTGGCTAGTGGCTATCATACTGGCTGGGACCTAATCCTTGACCTGCAGTAGACTCCGATGCAAACACTCTGCCTAGTAGGATCATAAAGGAAGTTAGAATAGCGTTGTTTGTTTTATGCCTGTATGTTTTCTTATTTATTTGCATTCTCAGCTCCTTGAAAACAGGAGCAAGGCCTTATCATTTTTGGTGCATTCAATGAATGCTTTCTAAGTTGAATTTAAAGAGTTGGATAAGCCGGGTGTGGTGGCACACACTTGTAATCCCAGCATTTGGGAGGCTGAGACTGGAGGATCCGGGTTTGCAGCCAGCCTCAGCTACTTAGTGAGGCATTCTGCAACTTAGTGAGACCCTGTTTCAAAATAAAGAATAAAAAATAGGGCTGGGGGTATAGCTGGGAGGTAGAATGCCCCTGAGTTCAATCCCCAGTACCTAAAAAAAAAAAAAAAAGAGTTGGATTATCGAAAGAGGATATTAGGAGGAAAATGTGTTGCCTGGGTAATAATGAGTATAGAAAGAAGAAAATGAGGGAAATGAAGAGTAATTCAGAACAATAGGAAGAAAGGTTTACAAGGCCAGGGGCTTTTCTGTATTGTTTCTTTATCACAGAGTAAGAGAATTTACATCCTGCCCATGTCCTTATAATAGAAGAAAGCAGTAGAATTAGTACAGGGAGAAGCTTGAGTTTGGAAGCAGTGTTAGCAATGATAGCCAACTGAGGTACCTGACAAAGGGATTCTCAGAACACCATCCTGCCCCTTCCTGCTGCTCTTGTCAACCCAGGCTGGAAGTATGGCAAACATCCTCCTGAGAAAAGGCCTCTCTAGATCCTCTGCGATCAGAAACTTTGCCTGATTGCCAGACAAGGAAAAGGGTAACCCATTCTGAGTAATATTGTGAAGGGAATAGCCATTACTATTATTATTGTTAATTTATTTTGCTAATTTTTATAAGCTGGAAGCTATGCTGGTTTCTTTTTTTTTTTTTTTTTTTTTTGGCGGTACTGGGGATTGAACTCAGGGGCATTTTACCTCCAAGCCACACCCCCCAACCCTATTTTTTTAATTCTTTATTTTGAAACCGAGTCTCACTAAGTTGCGGAGTGCGTCACTAGGTAGCTGAGGCTGGCTGCGAACCCGGATCCTCCGGTCTCAGCCTCCCGAATGCTGGGATTACAAGCGTGTGCCACCACGCCCGGCTTTTGCTGGTTTCTAAAAAGATTAAAAATAAAACAAAATGTCTTCAGTGCTTATTACCTGCCAATCACTATGCTTAGCATTTTTCTAAAGATTAGCTCCTGACCTCTATAAAAGAATGCAATAGGCGGGTGCTCCTGTATTCCTGGAGTGATAAACAAGAACACTAGAGCTGGCAGGTGTAAAATAACTTGGTCACAAGAGAAGGACCAGGGTCCCCCCAATCTTGACTCCAGTTTCTGGGCACAGCTACAGTTCTACTCATATTCTTCAAGGAAAAGAGATTGATTCCAATTCCCAACATACAAAGTCATGGATTTTATTTCATTACACTGGGGACAGAGAATCAGAGTTTGAGAAATAAACTGAAAGGAACCATTTCCCCAACTATCATTTCCTTAGAAAAGTTTTTGGGTATGGGAACCCATGCTACATCATGTGGCTTGATCCCGTCAATCTTCTGCTGGAATAGCTTCATTTCAAATCGCAGCATTGACGTGTCCACAGAATCTACTGCCGGGATTGTGCACACATTCAAAAAGGCAAGTTTGTCATTAAACTGTAACGAACTGTCATTATTTCTCAAATTTTGCTTGAAAAAAAAAAGTTTTGATCTTCTTCATTGCTAAATCTGGAAAGCATATTAAAATGAAGAATGACTTGTTTCATGAAAGACATTTAAAATTTAAAAAACTTCAAATAAAGCATAAATTAGGGATATCCTGTCTCTGTCAATCATGCTGTATCCAGGGCAAATACACTTCGGAAAAGTAGAGAGCCCAAGATATTCAGGGATTACAGAGTTAACACGTCAACTTTCAACTGTCAGAGGAGCCCATTTACCAATTAAACAACTGCACCAATTGTTAAATTTCTTTTTCTGATCAATATCAAACCTCCTACTGAAAGGTTGCTGAGAATTAATTCAATGTGTGTTTTGATTATTCTCCTAAGAAATGGAAGATTCCTCTGAGATCATCCCCTCCAATCTTACTGTACAGATGCCAAAGTGGAGGCTCAAAGAAGCAGGCAAAGGTGCAAACACCAAAGCTGTGACCCACACCCAGCTCTCAGACTGCCTGGACAGTGTTTTTTTTTTTTTTTCACTGAAATAATCTGCCTCTCCTGAATCTTTGCCAAACCACTTTCTGTCTCTATGGAATACTATTTCCTTAAATGTGCTTAGAAACAGAGAAAGAGAAAGAAAGAGATTCTCAAGAATTCTGATTTTCTAAATTATTTCTTAGAATATATCTTATTAGCCAGGTATGGTGGCACACATCTGTAATCTCAATACTTGGGAGGATACAGTAAGATTGCAGGTTCAAGGGCAGTGTATGATAATTTAGCAAGACCTTGTTTTGATTGATAAATAAATAAATAAATAAATACATTAAGTAAGCTAGGGTGCAGGTCAGTTGTAGAATGCCCCTGGGTTCAATTCAGTACCAAAGTGTGTGTATGTGTGTGTTTGTGTGTGTGCGTGTGTGTGTGTGTGTGTGTTTCATCAAATGCTAATATTTAAAATTGAAATATATTTTATTTCAAAGAATTTTTATAGTGGTAGTAACATTTTCACAAACTAAATTTGAAAACAAATATAGATATATCCTTTAACTTAGAAATATGCTTAAAGTTATACCATTTTGGTCACTGAAAAGAATATAATGATATTTTAAACAGATAAACCATTTTATACTTTTTGTTATGCTGCCTCATGTAGAGTTTGTTTTTTTTTTTTTTTTTTAAGTTTTTTGCACAACCTGTGTTCAGTTCCCCTAATTGAAATGAGATTTATTGGGGTAAAATAGTAACTGGACATGGTGGGGCATGCCTGTAATCCCAGTACTTGGGAGGCTGAAACAGGAGGATCAAAGTTTTGAGGTCAACCTCAGTAATATAGCAAGACTCTCAGCAACATAGCAAGACCCTATTTCAAAATAACATAATAAAAAGGGCTGTGGGTTTAGTTTGAGGTAGAATGCCCCCGAATTCAATCACCATTATCACACACACACACACACACACACACACACACACACACACACACAATAACATTTTGTGGGGTTTTTTTTCACTATTTTAAAAATAATTAGAGCCGGGCGTGGTGGCACATGCTTGTAATCCCAGCATTTGGGAGGCTGAGACTGGAGGATCCAGCCTCAGCTGCTTAGTGAGGACCTCTGCAACTTAGTGAGACCCTGTTTCAAAATAAAGAATAATAAAATAGGGCTGGGGCTGTAGCTCAAAGGTAGAATGCCCCCAGGTTTCATCCCCAGTACTGAAAAATAAATAAATAAATAAAAAATAAAAATAATTAGAACAATAGTCTTCCCACAATCAGAATTTAACACAAAGAAATAAATTGTGAGTCATCAAATTATGATGTATAGCAGAGGTCTTTGCACAGGAACATGATTTACTGCCCTTTACTTTCTGCTTGGGCAGCAGTGCGAACTCTGCAGGATAGAGCTTCCACCTGCAATTTGCCTAATCATGATGAAGATCATTTGTGAATAATACGTGTGGTAAATAAGTGGTAAGCCTGGCACAAAATGGCCACTTCTTTTTATTATTGTTTCATCACAGTGAAAATTTCTAGTATATTTATATATATATATATATAAAGTTTTTGTTTATTCACGCATTCTTGTATGATATTTTTCTTAAGTCATAGAGGTCAATCAGCAATCTCCAGAACTCAGAAAGATGGAATGCAAAGAAAATATGAAAATAAATACTTGATTGATTCCCCCCATAGTAAGTCTTATTGCCTATTTCGGAAAAATCTCTTTTGAAAGTTATATTTTTCATTGCAAGAGGTAGATTCTGAAGGCAGATATTCCAAAAGCATTTCCTTATAGGAAATTGTAAGGAGGGGATGTAGAGTTTAATTATAAGGTATAGAATGAAAAGTCTGTACACTATGATATAGGCGATTACCTACTTCGCAGAAAACAACATTTTTTTTTTTTTCTGGAAAAAGTGAAAATCTGGAGGGAGGCAGGGAGGAGAGAGAGAGAGAGAGAGAGAGAGAGAGAGAGAGAGAGAGAGAGAGAGAGAGAGAGAGATTGTTTGAGACAATCTGTAAGGCTTCAGATGAAATCCTTAAGGGAGTGTATAGTCTTCCATCAAGGTGAGATGCAGAAACCACAGTAAGGCAGCATCTGGGTTATTTGCTGCTGCCTCCTTCTCTTGGTTCTTGGGTATAAAGCATAAGAAGGATATAATCGTTTCAAGTCCTTAAAAACAAAACTTAGTTTTGGATTGTGGCAAAACAGCCTTCAGGCAATTGGATGAGACTGATTATCATGCATCACGCTGCTGCTTCTTTTTTTTTTTTTTTTATGCTGGGAATTGAACTTTGGGCCTTGACCATGCTAATAATGCCCTACCATTGAGCAACACACCCAGCCCCTCATGTATACATTTTATTTATTTATTTATTTATTTATTTATTTATTTATTTATTTATTTATATTTTATTGGTGGATTGAAATCATACATCTTGATGAAGTTCAGAGTAGTAGAGGCATACATGCACTCAGCACTCATTTAGCCCTCCCCCAAGTCTCATTCTATTACCTCCCCCTTCTCTCCTTCCCATGCTCAGCATAGTGATTGACTTTAATAAGTTTGTGTATGTATTGTGTATACATTTTAAATGGCATTAAGAATAAAACACTAAGAGTTGTTCCAATGACCATGCACTATTCTCTTGATGTGTTAGACTCACAGCTGCACCACTGGTTCTATTGAAGTACAATATTAATTTGGAACAGAATAGTGATTAAGTACCACTTTACCTCCTAGAGCAGAGTACATGTTGTCACAGATAAAAAGTGCAAACAGATTATTTAGTTTAATGGTATAGTCAATACAGATTTTCCAGCAGTCAATATGGAAGATACAGGGGGATGCATTTCCTGCCCACAAGAAACTCGCTGTCTGGCAAGGTAGAAGATATATAAATGCACAATTGCAATACAAGTAATATGATTTATAACAGATTTAAGTGCAAAATGCTACAAGAATGAAGAGATGCAATTATTTCCTTTGTCTGGGGAAGAAGTGAACCATCTCTAGGGAAGTGACTTTTGAAATAAGGTTTGCAGGTGGGATGCACAGACTCAGCAAGTTTTGAATGTGATTTTGCTGTTTATCTAAGGTCTTCCTTCAGGAAGAAATGAACGGGGTTGAAGAAAACGAAGGAGATGTCACGCCCTCAACATCAATTTTGTGTACTTTCTTTTAAACATGAGTATCATTCAACTCCCCTCGCCCTCAATTTCCAGGAGTTCTTTTGGGACCCATAGGAAAGGGAGACTCTGAGACTCATGAATGAAAACATATCAAAAGATGGATGCCATGCACGTGGAAAGTGGTTCTGGAATACCCTGTGAAAACATGGAGAATAACACAAAGATGGTGAAATATAGGCTTCTGAAGAGACTAAAATATGCAATTTAAAATCAAGAGAGGTTACAGAAAACAAAATAGCATTTACATCAAAAGGAGATTTGGATATACTAAGTAAGTAGAATATCACAGATTTCTTTTTTGTTGTTGAATGTTTGAAGTTTTACCTTTCATAATGTATGACAACATTGTTTTGATCATGGAGAGATGAATACCTTCACCAAAGGTCAATAAGTTGCCTCTACATTTAAAGTAAATAAAATGTATTCCAAAACCATAGCAGCATGCTTTTAGAATTGGCATTGGGGAGAAACTTGAAGTTATGTGCATCTAAATATAAGGTAAATGTTTAATTAGTATATCATAAGTGAGGAAGGAAACTGGTTTCTGTGATAACATTTACCATTTAAGCATTCATTAAATGACTATTAGCATGTCTATATTTACATGACATTAGACTAACAATATTTTCAAATACACAGAAATATGAAACACTTTGTTAAAATAAAAACAGGAAATGCATTACATAAAGTAAGAGTATACAATTACTTCCTAAATCTCATATAGCAGAATGTATATATAATGTTTCTAGCCTGAAGAATTAGAAATTGTCTTACTTCAACGTCAATGATAGCAAAATTACAAACTCATCTATGTTTCCAGGGCAAGATAGAAAGTGGCAAACCAGGCAGCCAGAAGGGTTAACAGTTGCAAATATTCTGTGTCTAGAGCCACTGGTACAGTTGATCAGTTTTTCAAAGGATAGAGGAACATTTGTGATCTGCCAAATTATGTAGGGACCATGTGAAAATGGTTATCTGCAAACTGATCTCTCCTCCCATACTGGCTCAGTAAAACTAAAAGAAAATTGGTGCATAAGGATGTCAGTCTATATCTAAAACAGCTGAGACTCCCAAAGCTGCACGGTTTATGAGAACTTTGTGACCAATTCTATTTAGGTCCTCTCTACTTCTTGATAAATGATAGCGTCTTATCTATCTGTGGCACAAAGTGCTACCAGACAAACCTCACCTGATTGAAGTAGCATATACAAAATAGGGATAAATTACAGTTTATTCGATCATTTGTGTTTTCTATTTCTTTTTTTTTTTTTAAAGCCCTACAGAAACATTTAGGCTCAAGATTTTATTTTGAATAAGTCAATGTCATCTTATATCTAGAAAGATGCAAGTTTAGCTTTTTAAGAACAAGTTGGCACCAATTAACAAAAAACAAGATCCAGTTGAATTAATCACTCCAGTCTCATTCAAAATTCTGTCAAAACACAGTTCAGTCTTTATTCTCCAGTGTAATAAAGAAATATTAGAGTGCGATGAAGACTGTGTCATGTGAACAGGGTCAAAATAGTGGATGTTGTTTAGGATCTTTTATGTGTGCGAATGTGTATGGTACTGGGTATTTAGCTCAGGATCATTTTTCTTCTGAGCTACACCCCCAGTCCTTTTTATATTTTTCATTTTTGAAGCACGGTCTTGCTAGATTTCTGAGAGTCTGGCTATGTTGCTGAGTCTGTCCTCAAACCTGAAATCCTCCTGTCTCAGCCTCCTAAGTACTAGGATGATAGGCATAGCCACTACACCCTGCTTGTTTAGCATCTTGGTGATATATTTGACATGGAGTCACAACAGAAATGTTCTATTTGCTTCTTCCTGGGAAGTTTCTGCAGATCATAGTGTAATATAACATTTTCTATGTGTTGTATGCAGGGTTTTTAAGAAAGTCAGGAGGCCAAAAGCTGCTAATTGATTCTTCTGTTTAATGCTGGATTTGCACTGTCCACAGAACACTGACAAACTTTTCTTGGGTTCTAAAGAACAGGGCTCTCATGCACCCAGAGGAATGTCATGTGATATCCAGAAACTGGCCTCCTCGGCCACAGAATTAAGTCAGATGAGTTCCTTGTTTTCTTCACTGTTCCTCACAACTGCAATGGAATGCTACTGATAGCTTTGTTTCATTTTGTAAATTACCTGAAGAAACCCTCATGATGATTTACATATGACTTGCATCTTCACCAAAAACAATGCAAGGTGTAATGTAGAAAACAAGAAGGTACAACTTCTAACATTCTGTGATTATTTTTGTGAAAAAAAAATTGAAGATCAGTGACTTTGAATCTTCTGGAAACAACAACAACAACAAAATCTTATGAAGTAATTCTCCTTAGGGAAATTTTTAATTTTTATTAAAATGCATTCTGAAAATTGATTTTCATATTTTATATATAACAGGATTTTTAAAAAATGTTATTAAGTGAATAGAGGGGCATGTCTTCCAAGAATATAATCTTTATTTTTCATGAAATTAGATTCTGGCAATGTATAGGAAAACATCATAAGATCTGGAAAATTCATGTATTAAAGCTTATCTTTTAAGTTATCTGTGGTATGTATTTATTTGAAGTGCATATACTGTATTTCTCTGCATATTATAGAACAATTAAAACCTGGAGAGATGATTTAGCTACGTCGCTTTACTGGCATCATCTCAGTCATTATCTGGGCTCATAGAACTTTTTAGATGTGAAAAGAAAAAGAGTTAATGATCAAGTCAGAACTCTATCATTTTAGAGGTGGTGAAAATAGAGTTCAGATAGAGATTTTTCAAGACCACAAATACAGCTTTCTAAGAATCTAGAACCAGATTCTAGGTATTTGGACTTCCTGTGCTTTGCTTTATAAATTATAAGTAGATTTTTTCCTTCTTGAAAATATTGGCATACTTTCACAAAATTATGTATTCATCTAAATAAAAGTTCTTAAATTAGGAACTTAATTTATCTTTGTTAAATACTCTCTTGTCATTGCTGCCCATCACTCCATCTGCCAAGATCTTTTTGAATCCTAATATTCTCGTCCAATCCATTAATTGTCTTGGTGCTTAGAGACACTTAGCTGTTATATTTATCTTCTTTTTTTATCTATTAGACATAATTTTTTATTACCTTCCTAAATACTGGTAATTACAACAGCAGAAACAAAAAAGATAAATTCTTATTTTCTTACTTTCTACTCTCCGAACATTATCCTTATTTACTGAACCACCTGCTTAATGGTTCACTTAACCTCATCTCCCTGTTAACATAGATATATAAAGTTAGAATACTGTCTAAAAGATAGCTCCCTGTTTGAAAGAAATAAAACATGTTTGTATCGACCTTCAGATATTATTAGAGTGAAAAATGGACTCAGGATTATAGTTTATTAGAAATGTTCCATAAAGGGTAAAGGGAAACAAAGATAAGTTGCCTTTGAGTTTATTTCTTTTTATATATTTTTATTTATTTATTCATGTTGCTTAAACAAGCCATGCATAAAAACTTGGAGTTGCAGAAGGTACTATTGTGTTGATTTAGAATTTATGGCATATAATGTGTGCAAATGACTTAAGGTTTTAATGATTGCAAGTCAGAAAGAACCCATGCTTTCAGAGGAAATTTAAAGTGACCATATTGTATTATCAAAATTACATGAATAGTGCACTCTTCTGTGTTATCTGTGCCTTCAAGGTCTATGTCAAATAAAAGCACAAGTATTTGTCCTTAGGTGGAAGAAACATCTCCATATGCACCTAGTAAATGTTTCCATTAACAATCAACAGTGACATTAAATAACTTCCTCATTTAGAGTCAACCTGAATAAGTTGGTCATTATTACTAGAACTCTTTTGAGAAGGACTTTGTAAGCTCACTTGAGTTCAAGAAATGGTGCTATGATTATTGCTAATGATTTCAACTAATACAGGACAGTGTGAGATTCAGCATAACCAAATCTTGATTCCTATTTTTGCTTGATCTCACCCCAAACCTAAACTTGTTCCTTGCATTTTTCCCCTAACTAAAAATAATATCCAAAATCCAAACACTACCTTGTGTTTCCTTAGACTAAGCCATCATCATCTCTCTTCAGGATTAACAATAACCTCTTAACTAGTCTCCATGTTTTTCTTTGTTCTTCTAAAGTCCATTTTCAACAAATTGGTATCTATAAAGTGATTGGCTGATGGCATTACTAGACCATGTAATTTCTCTACTCAAGCACTCTTGGTGGTTCCTATTTCCATTAGAGTAAATGACAAAGTCCAAGTCCATATGATGGCAGATGAAACCTTTCATGATTTGCTAGCTTCCACCCACCATCATCTCATTTCTCCTATCTTTTTTCTTTCCGTGTGTGTGTGTGTGTGTGTGTGTGTGTGTGTGTGTGTGTGTGTGTGTGTTTATGGTACTGGGCATCAAACCAAAGGTATTCTATTACTGAACTATCCCTATCCCTTTTAATTTTGTTATTATTATTTGCAATATTGTGAATTGAACCCAGCGTGTTCTACATCTGAGCTACACTCCCAGCCCTATTTTTTTTGAAACTGGATATTGCTAAGTTGCCAAGACTGCATTCAAACCTGTGATCCTACTGTCTCAGCCTACCAAGTAGTGGGTTACAGATGTGCACCACTCTGCATGGCTTCAGCTCTCCTTTCTTATTCTGCTCTGAACTCTAGGTTTAAAGGCCTTGTGCTGGTTTTGATTTCTGCCTGCAAGCCTTTATTGTATTCTTATAATTAACCCCTCACTTCCCTCTAGTCATTTGTCAAATATCTTTTTGTCAACCAAGTCTTCCTTGGCAATTCTATTTAAAATTATATCTTTGCTCCCATTCACCTTCACTTATACTACTAATCTCTTTTACCTTGTTCTACTTTGATAATGCATATTACTTTCAACCTGCTGTGTAATTCATTGTTTATTGTATTTATTAAATGTTGTCTCCCTCATCTAGACTGTGATTTTTATTTTTTATTTTGTTAGTATTTAAGTTGTTTTGAAATGATTCAATAAAATATTTCTAGGAAATATGTACAAAACTTTTGATTCAGGAAAAAATGTGTATTTTTAAAAATGACTGATGTTTTATTATTTAAAAGATGACTGAAAATGAATTGAATGGTATAAATTCAGCTGTGAGAAATAGGAAACATACAGAGTCTTCCAGATTCAGGGAAAGTGCTACTTTTCAAATAGAAGGACTAGGTGAGGCAGACACTGCATCATGCAGAAGAGAACCCTCCCATCTAGTTGTTTCTGAGGGAATCATAGTAGCTGACATTCTATCAGGAACACACTGAACACACTATCTACCATCAGGAACATAAGTATTCACTATGCATATTAGATCTTTAAAGTCTGACTAATGCTGAAGGGTGCTTTCTAATATATGAAAATGTTGTAAAGTAGTACCTTGTACATCCTAGGCATTCAAAAACTATTGACTAAGAATTTGCTATTCCTGATAGGTATTCCAAAAAAAAAAGTGCAATAGACTCTCAATGATTAAGATATTAAATTTTCTAAGAGAATTTCAGATAATAAGTCAAATAAAAGTGGCTAGAACATCCATGTCAACCTTGGGAAAATTAGAGAAGAATTAACTATATCCATGGAACCATCTATTCTATACCTTGCTGGATTCAGCAAAGTTAGTGAATAGTGAAGCTTTTCATCTTTGAAACCTTTTACCCCATACTGAGCACTTTCTTTTTCTAATGGTGCTAGGAGTCTAGTGGATAGAACACAGGGTGAAGTTTGACTTCTATTCAATTCCTGATTCATCACTTACAAATTGTACATACACTGGCAAGTTTACTCATCTACCATGAATCTGTTTCCTCATTTGTAAAGTGGAATTGATCATCTAATTGTAATTTTAAAATGAAGATGAAATGAGAAAAAAATTGAAGCACTTATAATCCAGTACCTGGTCATAATAGATATTTAATTGATAGCAGCTAGTCTCTATAAGAAATGACAGCTTTTGGATAAGAGTCACAGTCTTGAGGGCAATTTATAATATATTACCTCATTTCATCAATTCAATATTACTGTGAGTTAGAGTTTGCCTAAATCTGTTGACTTTAACAGTCTTTGTGTCTCCCAAGTCAAGAGATAATTTAAAATATATTGAATTAAATTATGCAAAAGATATTAAGATGGAAACATACAACATTAAATGATATTCTGCTCAGTGATAAAGTAAAAGGATTGAAAGCAGAGCCATGAGACATGTAGTACCAACATGGTACGTACTTTTTTAAATAAGCACTCAGAAGCTTGGAAATTATATTTTGAAAGTAAACACATCACAATCATTTTTCTCTATGACTTTTTAAGAAATAGAAATCAAAACACATTTAAGAATGTTAACTTTCAGAATACCTTTGTGAAATATTAGAACTTCTCAAACTATTGATAAAGGAACCTGTCTCCATCAACATTCTCATTGCTATAATTCAAGACAACTAAACACACAATTTGAGGAAGGAAGATTTATTTTCTTAGTTTTCTGGAGATTCTGGATTCAGTCCATGTGAGACTGGGATCTGCAGATCTCAGGGTATGGTGGCAGGACACAGAGTGACAGAGAGAGCAAGAGCTCTGTTCTCACATCATGGAGGCAGGAAGCAAGCAAGATCAAATAAGCAAGGGGCTTCAAAGACAAAAGCATAATCCCTAAGGCCACACCCCTGGAGGCCCACCTTCTCCAGCCACACCCACCTGCCCAGTTTACTTCCCAGTAAATCCATCACAGTGGATCCACACACTGATGAAATTAAAACCCTCATGACTTGATCACATCAACTCTGAACATTATATACATGCGCTCTTCAGGGGACATTCCATATCTAACCATACCAGGAATCATTCCTAAACCCCTTCTAAAGTGACGGTAAAGAAAAGTCAGCTGAAGGGCAGAGAAAAATCAGACAGGCCATTATTACCACATCTGGACAGCCAACATAGCTATAATATCACTATCAAGCAAGTGGAGAAGTTCAGTTGTGTGTCTTTTAACCACGAAGGCAAGCCTTATGGCTTTCTTGCCACCTAGAGGTTAGAAAATGTGGCACTTTATTATAAAAGATGATAAGACAAGACTGCCATCTCACCCAAGTAATCAAGCCCCTTTAGCCATCTCACCCAAGTAATCAAGCCCCTTTACCCAGGGGGAGTGCATTTGCTTCTCCAATTTCTTAATATTGTGTTTATTTGAATTTCTTCTTACTCTTTCCTATCAAGGATACAAAAATCAGAAATAGCAAAGATCACAATGTCTGTGTCTTAATAAAAACAAAATATTAATATTATATGGTTAAATTTTAAAATATTGGAAAGTTAATTTATTCTTCACCTGTCAAATTATAAAATTAGAATTCATTGCTCCTTTTGCTAACCTCAAAAACATATGTTGTGATCTTTTTTAAATGACTTCATTAAAAAAGTTTAAATATATACTATCAATATAAGTCAGTTTTGAAATACATAGCACCTTAAAAGCTTCTGCTTAATATTAGAACATATAAAATCAAAGCTCTTGTGAAAACTTTCAGATATTATTATTATTAGAAATTTATTATCAGAAGAGTATGTTTATCATATAGAATTAGTGGAGCACAAACAAGTAATTTGCATTTTATATTATGACAAATGACACAGATACAAATGATTTTTCAAAGTTCTATCATTGCTTCGTCATTAATATTGAACAGGAAATAGAATGACTTATTCATGTAACTATTGGTTTCCTTCAGTACTAATAAAATACAATTGTCCTATTTGTAATTACTTCATGTAAATCTAGAAAATGAAGCATGCTGCTCTTGATAAATTGTACAACACAACCTCACATTTCAGCATTTTCATATTTAATCATATATATGAAATGATTAAATATATTTTACTAAGCAAATGTGTTCTATTTTATCTTTTTAGTTGTTTTCTCTTTTTTCATCATCATCATTTTCTTCTTATTATAATTTTTTTTAAGTACTGGGTGTTGAACACAGGGTTACTCTACCACTAAGCTACATCTCCATCTGATTTTTTTTTCGGTACTGGGGATTGAACTCAGGGGCGTTCTACCTCCGAGCTATACCCCCAGCCCTATTTTTTATTCTTTATTTTGAAACCGGGTCTCACTAGGTTGCGGAGTGCCTCACTAGGTAGCTGAAGCTGGCCGCAAACCCGGATCCTCCGGACTCAGCCTCCGAATGCTGGGATTACAAGCGTGCGCCACCACGCCCGGCTCCATCCGATTTTATGTTCTATTTTAAAACAGGTCCTGCTAAGTTGCCCAGGTTGGACTTGAACTTGGGATCCTACTGCCCCATCTTTCCAAGTATCTGGGATTACAGGCATATACCACCACACCTGGAATTCATTTGCTTTTTATTTTGTCCATTCAAAATTATTTATTCAATATTGGTCAGATGCTAGATATTGGTCTAGGCACTAGGAATATTAGGAAAACAAAACAATAAACTCAAAAGTTTACTTTTGTGAAATGTTCATTCTAGTAGTAAAGCTAGATAACAAATAAGTAAATCTATAAATAAATATTAAAACTGAGTGGTTAGTGATAGAAAAGTAAAGTTTGTCAAAGGGATAGAAAGTGTTAGGGATGCATTGTAGACAGCAAAATCAGAAAAGGCCTTTCTAAGAAATGATATGAATGATTTAAAAGAAATGGCTATGGGAAAATCTGGAATAAGGACACTTAGAATCAGCATGTTTGAGAAAGTGGAAGAGCAACTGATTAGAGTAACTCTAGCACAAGGTGAGATCAGGAAACTACTCAGAGACCAGATCACATAGAATCTTGTGGATCATGGTAAAGGTCTGAATTTTTTTGTTCTCATTCTGATGAGAAGTCATTGGAAGATAAAAGATATGGAAGTAATAGAATGTGACTTTCAAAAATAATTTGTAACCAAGTGTGGTTGTGCACTCTTATAATCCTAGTACATGGCAGGCCAAGACAGAAGAATCGAAGATTTGTGGCCAGCCTTAGCTATTTAGTGAGGTTCTCAGCAACCTAGCAAGACTGTTTCAAAATAAAGAATAAAAAATAGGGTTAGGGGTGTGGCTCAGAGGTAGAATGTCCCTGGGTTCAATCCCCAGTATTGCAAATAATAATGATAATAATAATAATGATAATAATAATAATGATAATAATAATAATAATAATTTGCTATTGCTTGTTGAATAAGAAGATTGTTTAGAAACATGGGTTTCAAAGCAATAAGGAAAAGGTGTCTAATGATGTGGTGGTAGCCATGGCAATGTTTATGAAAAGTCAGAAAGCTAAAATTCTTACTGATGAATTCAATTTTGAGGTGGGAAAACAGAAAGCACTAAAGGATGACCTCTAGTCTTTTAATGTGAGGAACTGGATAAATAGGGAGGGGAGCTCTTACTAAGAAAGAAAGGAGCATGGCGTGGTGGCACACACTTGTAATCCCAGCATTTGGGAGGTTGAGACCTGAGGATCCGGGTTCACAGCCAGCCTCAGTTACCTAGTGAGGCACTCCACAACTTAGGGAGACCTTGTTTCGAAATAAAGAATAAAAAATAGGGCTGGAGGTATAGCTTGGAGGTAGAATGCCCCTGAGTTCAATCCCCAGTACCACAAAAAAAAAAAAAAAAAAGACAGAAGGATGAGGGATAAGGGTGTTCAAACTATTATATTTGAGATACCTGTCAAATATCTGTAAATATGTGTATATATCAAGATATTATCTAAAACAGGAACTGCTGCAAATATAGGAAATCAATTAGGGACAAGATGTACAATACTGTTTTTATAAGGAAGATAATATACTTCTTTGCATCATATCCTAATGACTAGGTCTATTATTAACTACTTTGAAATATTTTTCTGTTTGTGCAATTTCAGCTCATATTTTATGACACAATTTAATGCTGTTGATATATGTGGCATTTTTCTATAAAGTTAAAAATCTGTGATTGTTAGTAAATATAAAGATAGATAAATAATAAGTAGATAACTTCAAATTAACTTCTAATGATATGTTGGAAGAAATGACAGAAAATAGAAATTATTAGAGGTTAAAGGGCATATGTAGAAGATTTTTTTTCTTTTCATTAATTTCTGTGAATATAGTTTATTCTGTTGTTTTCTTATTTCTTCAGTCACTGTTTAATCTTGTAGATTTTCTAGTGTTCTTCAACAATCAGAATTCTAGAGGAGTTTGATATGGGAACTTTGCCCTCAGTTCATTAAAGTAAACACAATGAATGAAGATATAGAAGATTAAATTATAAGGAATAAATATTTTGAGTAAATATTATCAGTACATGTTAAATACATGCAAATATATTTTGTAGTGTATTTCTTCATTATGAAAAATAGCTATACCAGAACTCTTATCTGGAACTGGGAAAGTCAAGAGATATTCCTGACTGTTCTTTCTGAGTAGCATTAAGCTTAACTTACTATTGTCTGAGTTTTTTATAACTCTGTAGAGATAGATGTTAATTTATAGATTTTTGTGCTATAGAAATGCAGATACCTCTATCAAATGGAACAAACAACACCGAAGATTTCAGCTTATCATTTTGTTGGACATTAACAAGCTTCATATGTAACCCAGAAAATCTATCCCAACATTGCTTATAAATACTTAATCAAATGCTCTTTGGACCAGTCTTAACATTACAAATATCATTAATCAATAAGTTGCATAAAAATCCTAAACATTTTTCTTTAATAATCATTGAGAGTTTTTGAATTTTTCTTTTTAAAAATTGTATTTTAACTTCTTAAGGAGTTAGAAAAATTTTTCCTGCCAGAATATTTTATAATGTAATACCTAATTTCATTGTATAGTTTCAAACATAGGAGAAAATCCTCACCTCTGTATTTTGAGTAGTTACTGGAAATTATTCCTTACTATAGAAAATATTTAGTACACTGATGTAACATTTACCAATGGACAAAAAGCTACATAATTTCAAGATAACAGCTTCAACATTGTACCAAAAAATACAAATATATTTAAATATATGTGCTTCATTTTAAAGGTAAATCCTGCAAACATTTAAAATTATACAAATGTTTCATTTCCAAAATTACTCCAAAAGCATAAATGAATGAAAGCATATATGTGTAGTATACTTTTGTTTTATCCTTACTATAAAATACATAGGGGAAATATTTTATAAATGACATAATTATATACTTTGCCTTTTTGAATATTCTCTCTATACCACATATTTAAGAAATAGTTCTAGATAAGAAAAACAGTGGTCCTCTATTGTCCTCCCCTTGCCATTCTTGTTACCTGAATTCATTCTATTCTTCTAGCAATCTTTGTAGAACCTTGTCCTTTGTTAGCCTTTGAATTGTTCTTAGACTCAGTTTTCATCTCTATATAATGGTGTTGGAATGGATTTTCTTAAAGTTAGTTAACCTCTAAAATATCAGTGTAAATAGTTTTTATTCTTAAGAGAGATATAAATGTTTTACAAAAGAGATGACGCGAGAAGAATAAAAGGTGGGAAGACTGCAAGGTGTTCAGCATGCAAACTCAGCAGTCATGTATACTTAAATTCTAGCTTTGCCACTTGCTGTGAGTGCTGTACCTACAAAGCCTCAGGGAAACCAGAGCAAGTCACTGGGCAGAGTGTTTGTTCCCAGGGACATTAATATGTCCAGGGGGTTTTATGTGATGAATTGTTGCCTATTGCCTTATCAACAACATGATAATTAGGAGCTCAAGAAATGAAGAAAATGTTTGAAAAAGAGATTTTTTAGAAGGACCAAAGAATACGTAACCAGTATGCTGGCTATTATAGAAACTTCATAGTTAGTAGAGGATATGGTGAGAAAATAAAGACATGCTGGAATAGTAGCAAGCTCAAAAGATAATCTGAGATCTGAGGCAGCAGTGAGCAGTACTTCTTAGAGAACAAATTTTATTTTTAGGAAGTATAGTGCATCTATATATTCATTCATAGAAAATGCATTTATTGAAGGTCAAGTACTACAGACAAAGGTCCCTGTTAGACCCTGTCAAGAATAATGGAATAGAAGAGCATGATTCTTTCTACAATAAGTCTCCGCTTACAGTATTCATTATTATTATAGCTGGTCTTTATTGAGTACCTGCACTATGCCATGTACTCTACAAGGTACTTTACATTATTTATCACATTTAATTTTATGGATGAGAAAAATGAAGGCTCAGAGAGGTTAAGTAACTTGAACAAGCTGTTATAGCTTGTAAATGACAGATCCATCTTATTTCAAAATCTTACTCTTTATGCTCTGCTGTCTTCCCATTGAGTAAGGAGAGAGGTTGCTTATGTGTGCCTGCTTGTGGAATTGTATAATACATGGCAAAATGTTCTAAGTTTGAAAGTTATACAGAGTTTCCTGGAAACTTATAGAAGAAAATATTTGTTTAGATAGAAAGGCTAGTAAATATTATTTGGCCAAGGGGATTTGATCTAAACCTTGATAACATATAGAGTTCAATTTTCCGAGCTAGGGACAAGAGTAATATAGGAGAAAATAAAATTAGTCAAAAGCCATATTTGAAAAAAAGGCAAGTAGCCCAATTTTATTTAGTATGGATATATTTTAAGGGAGAATAGAAAATATGATGCTGCCCACCATGGAGAGTCCTTAGTACATGCTAAAGGGAACAGAGGTAGAAGGAGTGAAATTATTGAAAAATTACAGGAGGAAATGCACTTGAAAGGAATAATCATATACAGCAAGAGACATCTTCAGCCATGGTTTAGAAGTAAAACTAAAAGAAATTGTCAACTGAAGGAATAAAGGATAAATCTGAGGTTTTCAGTTTGGAGGCATGAAATAGTGATGCAATTAGAAAAAAGGAAGTGACTGTAAGAAAGAACTACTCCATAAATTTACAGATCTTTACTCGTTGCATTACATTATTTTTATCTATTTATATTTTTTTAAGTTGCAAGTTGTATAAGGGCAGGGGCTATGTCCTTTTTACCCTTGTATCCACCAGTAGATCACAGTGTCTAGACCATATTGGATATAGAAACAGAGGAGGACAAAGCCAGGCTGAGGTCAAGGAGTTAAACTGCCAATAGTATATTCACATAGATATTGGGCTGGAAGTTGAAATTCAGGACTGGTTCTTAGAGGAGACATAGAACTGTAAGTGTATATTTAGGATTCAACCACATAGAGATCACAGTTGAAATTCTAAAAGAAGTAGACGAGCAGGAAGGAGGACAAAAAGGAAAAGAGAAGAGATAAACGTGAAAGGCAGAAGCTCTGAGCCTGTCTATTGGTTATGAGGATAAAGGTTAGGAGATAAAACTAATGCCATAGAAGCTTTTAAAGAAACTGTTTAGTTGAAAGAGAACAAGTAGAGTGCAGTTGACAGAAACCATCACAGGAGAATTTCAAATACTTCAGCAGTTACCAGTAGTGTGGACTTTAGAAAGGTATTTACTTTGATAACCACGTGGTCATGACTGACTACTGAAAATACTTCAAAATATCAAAATGCAAAGAGTTAATGAATAAGTGGGAGCTGTTAAAGAAACACACTTTATCTTACTTTGAATGGTAAAAATCACGCACATAAGGATGGTAGGTAGTACCATGTGTATGGTTGGTATAAAGATGAGAAATTACAGAGTTCAATGATAGGTTGATTTTCACCTTATTCATTGGTGGGAGAAACTGTTTCACCTCATTGATTTTTCAGTGCTTAACAAGTCATGTTTGCCTGTTCATTAGAGATTGCTTCATTTCTTTTCATTTTTTTTTCATCAGTTTGGCACTTCTATGTGTTCAGGCTCTGCTTCATAGAGAGTGCAATTCCCAACTATTGATGGATGTGACATCCCCTCTCTGAAATATGAAAGAGTGCAAAATGCAGCATCATCACAAGGAACACAGATGCAGATTCATTGGAGCAAACTGAATGGTTGCTTAGTTTCACTATATTTATCAAAGCCCTTGTAGAATAGTTCTTATGTCAAGATATGAAATAACAATAAATATTATAGAAATAAAGATCTATACAAGCATTTATTTGAATACAATAAAAGAATAAGTATAGATCCCTTAGCTAACTCTTAACAAATTTTATTGGGCATGTATATTTTATTTTATTATAGAACCATAAAATAGCTCCAGAAAAATTAAGTGAGCTAATTCTGCACTATTTACTAAGGAAAGCTTCCAGTCAAATTCATTGGGAGTTTGGCATGAGAAAATACTAAATAATCAGGTCTTTTTTTTTTCTCCCCTACAGAATTTTCACACTATAGTACAGAAAGTAGTTTTTCAATATTTAAGTGCTAGTGTATTTCTGCATGAAAAGTCACCTCTTTCATAACTTGTGTTACAGGCACAAATGCTATGTAACTTATGATGTGAATTATGGCTTCAACCTACTGATATTAACTCCACTTGAGGGATCAGAGTGTTATGATCAACTAGCTTTTTTATTATTATTATCCAAAGAATTGTAGTCAGTATATGATTTTGGCAGAAATGTGCCATCAGAGATAAACTGGTATATCTAATGTACTCCTGGGGCAGAAATAAATTCCATACTCCACTCTAGGAGAAATATTGTGTGTCCTAACTTAAGTACATGACTAGGGGAATGTACAGAAAGCTTTTTGTCAATGCCTGGGTCATATCCCAATTAACTAGCAGACAAGGATTTGGGAAATAAACTGAACACAGACAGTAAGCCCTAACTGGAAACAATTAGCAATCAATAGAAGAAAATTAGTTAAATTAGCTTTTTGCTAAATTTTTGCAGAGTGTTTATTTTCTAAACTCCTTAAACTTTAGAAAAATCACATTCTCTCTTGCTCTTCAAAGATCAAATTCTCTGACTTGTTTAACCAATTATAGTCATGTGCTGAAAATAAACCATGATGTTTTATGATAGTGGTGAACCCGAATAAATTATTTATCATCTATCCCATCTATAATCATGCGAGACCACTAGGGATAAAAAATAAATGAAAAAAAAAAAACCCATCTTTTTCTCCACTAAGACATGTTTCTGAGAAGGCAGAGTATTGAGCCTCATATATGAAGTCTAGAATGCTCTCACAGTTTAATGTTTATTATGCTGGAAAATTAAACATGGATTTTACTCAATATACTTGTATACCTACATATATTTGAATTTAGGAGTGACAGGATACACAAAGTCGTTTTTCTGGTTATTAGAAGATTGGAATAACTAAAATGCTTTTCACATTCTCAAATGCCACTTAGCATAATACTTCTGAAACTAGATGTATGGGGTTTATTCCCCATACATAACACAAGTCTTCACCAAACACCAACTGAGTGTCCTCTATTTCCATTCAATTCTGACACTACCCGGAGCTGGCATCAGGTCCCAGGGGTTAAATGTTCAATGCCACAAGTTTACCCCCACTTCATATGCAACTCACAAGCCCAAGATAGTGACCTGTGTTTGACTGACAGGCTATAAATTGAGGTTCCCATGATCCCCTCTTTGGGTTTGATTTGTTTGCTGGGCCAACTCACAGAGCTTAGGGAACCACAGCTTGTGTTCACTAACTTGTTATCAAGTATGTTACAAAGGATACAGATGATCAGCCAGATGGAAGAGATGTACAAGGCAAGGGACGTGAGGAGGGATGCAGCTCATAGGCCCTCCCCAGAAAGGACCCTTTCAGGAAGCTCTGCAGAGTCCTCTGAGGTTCTTCACTACATGGACATGATTGAGGAAGTCAATGGCCACTGGTGATCAATTCAGTCATCAACCCCTTTCCTGTCTTCAGAAATCTGAGGATCTATTCATGCCTTGGTCTTTCTGGTGACCAGCTCTTAGCTACCACTCATCACATTTGCGTACAAGAGACACTCCTATTACTGCAGCGATTCCAAGAATTTTAGGAACTGTATGCCAGGAAACAGGGGCAGAGATCATATATATATATTTTTTATTGTATCACTGTCACACTGGTCAAAAGATACAATGATATTATTTGGATCATTCAAAAGAGAATAATAGGAGTTGTGGCCCTCCCCTAATTGTTCTTAATTGCATAGGAAATCTTTTTCTTTCCTTCATAGTCCTGTTTGATCACATGACCAGAGACTTATTATTTTATCATACCATTTACCAGGAAAGAGCAGCAGTGTCTTTGAAATATGATCAAAACCATATTTTGCATTGCATTACTTAAGTCTTTAAGATGTGGAAATTCTTTTTTTTTTTTTTCCGAGAAAATATAAGATGCAAAACTCCACTTTGATGAAGCTGGGGAAAGCTTTATAGGGAAGAGAGTTATATGTATAACTGAAATACTATTTGAGTATATTTTGACAATTTATTCCAGGTGGGGTACCAATGCTGTACAAGCACAGACCTTCCTCTTTCTGACCAACAGTCTCTTTTGATCGTGGTGGAGGAGGTAGAGTACTCCTGTATTTCCTCTCTATCAATTTTAATCACCAGCCATTTACTAAAAGTCTACATGGAGCTACTTCCTAGACTATGTTTTGGGGATTCTGACCCTGCCACTGGGGAGTGATAAGTTAGGGTGTACATGCATGTAAGCAACCATTAGAGCCCCGTGTTGCATGCAACAGGAGAGACACGAGCCTGGCTCCTTAGAGTCTGGAATACCAGGGAGGCTTTGCACCAGAAGACATAAAGACAAGGATGTGGAGTAGCAACGGAAGTGACCAAATATAGGACACACACACACACACACACACACACAAAGGAGGAAGAAGCCCAATTGAAAAAACTAGAAATATTTGTGGAGGGTGGAAATTGCTTTGAGATGTGGCATTATTGGGAATTAAGCAGAATCATGACATTTATTCTAGGGCATTCTTGGGTTCTGAGCTTTGTTCTTGATTCTGGAGACTGAGAGATTTTAAGCAAGGGAATGCCATGAACAGAGCTGTGCTTTAGGAAGACCATGCAGAGCAGAAAATTCAGGCACTGAGTGTATTAGGGATGCTGACAAATGGTCAGGAATCAGCCAATATAATCTCATTAAATTCCAGTGTGAAGTCTTTTTGTTTGTTTGTTTGTTTTTCTTTGTAGCCTGGAAATATTTCACCATATAGCCAAATATGAACCTCTGAAGAGAATATTGAGTTAAAGATGGGAGTTTTGTGTGCTACCTAGATTTTGTTTATTACTCCATAATGTATTTTATGCATTAACCACCATCCTGGTTTCTTACTTTTTTACTTTTGTTGTTTGCATAGATTTATTTCACCTATTTTTCTTTGTTTATATCACCTGTTCTTAGTTTGCTGTGGCCCGTGTACTTATATGCTTCTGTAATTCCTTTTCTTAAATTATATTGAAAACAAATGTTCCCTTCATCAAAAACAAACAAAATTAGGCTTGAGAAAGAAAACATATCAAATAATGCTATATTTGTATATGAACATATCACTATAAATCACAATAGCATGTATAGAAGGCAAGGGGGAGAGAAACACACCAAGAGATATTGTATGAATATATGAATGTATCACTTAGACTCTCACTAGGATGTATATCCATTGTGTACCAAAATAAAGAAATGAAAACCAATATAAACCTAATAAAGCAAAAAAGCTAAAACTCAGTTTATAAATTAATTTTGATCCTTGTGATAAAAAAATTCACTTAAGTCAAAATCTTTACTTCCTCTCTTGAATATATTAAAAATAAGAATGGAAAACAAAATTAGTGCTCATATTTCTTTTGATTTTTTAAAAAATTATAACATGTATTAATTATTGCTTTAAATTTCAAACTCTCTTTTTCACAAGTAGCAATAAGATTTGTTTAAACATATATCTTTAAAAATAGAAATCAACAGTCAAAATAACTACTTTTTATGATTACTAAAAATTCTATTATGTTGCTGCTTATTTTTCCATTCTCTTTTCAAAACATTGTTAACTCATTGAATATAAAGCCCCATCTGCCCCTGAAAGATAAAACCAATGTGTGATTTTTTGCCAATTCCTTTTCCCATTTTGTGTTAATTACATATATTTTGCATGCTGAAATTGACATCTCTTTGATTAACCTGACACTGACCTCTTTTTTTGCATACTCTTTGGATTTATTAGAATATTTTGTATATATGTGCCTTGGGTGAAAGAGGATTGAATAAGTTGCAGAAATACATATGCTTCAGCAGCAGAAGCTAAAATGTAGAGCAAACTTGAATGAAATTAAGAATTTTTATTATAAGCTCTGAAAAGCTTTGACCAATCAGCAGCAGTGTTCCATGAAGGCAAGCATGGAAATCCTTCTGGAATTGCTAAATAACAAAACTTCCTTTTACATCCCACTATACTGGCTGAAAAATTACATTGCAAGAAATATATTGTCCTTGAGCAATGCAAATGAATTTTTTAATGAATAATATAAAATCTTAATGAGATGATTGATTCATACATTAACTATGAGTACCCATAGCAATTGATTTCGAGGCAAAAAAAGACATAGGAAAATAAAAGAATATGTCTCCAGGTTTTGTTTTGTAGCCATAATACCTTCATATTTGAAGACATTTGGGTTTTGTAAAAAACGTCATTCTCTTATATTTAAAATTTTACAGGTTGGTATGATATATAGAAAGAATAAATGCAATTGCAGCACAAAGTATAGACCACGATGTTCAGTACAGAAATCCCAGGAAGATATTATACACTAGTTTGTTATTATAATTCAAAAAATATTTCAAATTAGGAAACATGTATTGTTGAATCTGATAAAACTAAATCATAGAGCCTCTGTTTCCCTATTTGAATACATAATTGAATATTTCTATCCCAACCTAAACTTATTTCAGTCTGCAGTTTTCTTTGGGGGGCAAGGATTAAAATAATGAGTAGTACAGTATGGACAGTAGTTTGTTTTATTAAAGGGTGAGGACTTAGCCAGGCATGGTCGCACACCTGGGTAATCTCAGTACTTGGGAGCCTAAGACAGGAGGATTGCAAATTCAAGACCAGCCTCAGCAATTTAGCAAGACTTCCAGCAAGCTAGCAAGACCCTGTTTCAAAACAAAAATAAGAAAGGTCTAGGGGGTGTATCGTGAAGGTAGAATGCCCCGGTTCAATTTCTAGTAATCCCATCTCCCTAAAAAAGTGAAGTCTTTAGAGTCACAAAAACAAAGGTTTATTTATTCGACTACCAAAAAGACATCTTTAGTAATTGGCTTAGCCCTTTAAAGCTTCATTTTCTTCATCTGTTAAAAGGGATAATATCTAATCCATAGAGTTGTTGGAAAGATTAAATGCATTAATGTTATATAGTAGTTAACTACAGCAACATATAGTAAATGACTGCTGTTATCATCTCCATCAATACCCTTATCATGGACTTGCTGAAAGGATCATTCTGTAAGAACTCCTTATCTATTTTCTTAAATTTAGTTACCTAACATTGAATCAAAGTAAGAAAAAAAAAGCAAGACTGATTAGTATAAGAATAAAGTAAGGCTATGCTTTGTAAACCACTGTCATTGTAAGTCTTGTCTCCATATTTTAGCTAAAAAAAAAAAATGCATAGCAGCATTGTCAGTTAGAAGAAACATTAAATCTGTTTTCTGATTTTTAAAAAAATTCCAATGACTATAATAATAGTCAATCCAATCATGCCTGTAGATAAAACATCATTTTCAGGGTAATGTATTTTAATTGCTATTGAAACTCTGTCTTCACAGTATAACTATGCCTGAATTGAATTTATTTGTTTTCAAATATTTCCCCCCTCCACAGATGTATGAGTAGTAAGATATATGAGAGAAAACATCTAAAATAAATAAACAAAATTAAGCTAGTATTTAGACACTTTAACTGTGAAATGAAATCCTTTCTTTCCCTTCCCCAATGAATGCACCCTGTGTTCAGAAATAAACAAATAGCACAAATAAATCAAAGATCACTAGAACAGTAACAGCAGATATAAATAATTTGTGAACACGACCAGTTTTCATATTTAGGACTTAAATCTATTTGCAATTATAGAACATTTCAATTTATCTCTTTCTCAAGTATTAGCTCTGCACAATTTTAAAGAAATAAAGAGGAAGCTTTATAAAGTAGATGTGTGTTTCTGTAACTTCTAGATTAATTTTACCAATTAAGGAAGGAAATGAAAATAATACGAGAAATATCTTCTTTCCTTATACCCCATAGCCAGGTAAGAAAGTAATATGTACTGTATTCGGAGGAAGGGGTTACATTTGGTGGGGAAAGCAATTTTTGTTGTCTCTCTGTCTGTCTGTCTGCTTGCTTGCTTGTTTGTAGTGAAAGACCTGGCTTCCTAGCCTTTCTTGTCTTCCCTCCCTGTCCCATACCCCGTCATAATAATGGGACACCCAGACAACCTGCTAATAATCCCTCCCCTCCATCTGTACAAGTGGGTAAAATGATTTTACCGTGGGATAGTTAGCCTCTGGTACTGTGAACAAGGCAGAGCTGAATGAGGAAGACAAGGCCATGAGTCAGATGACTGAGACTCCATTTCCCCTCTGCCTTTGACTTACTGTGTGGATTGCAAGATCTTCTTACTTGAATGTTCTGCCTCTATTTCCTTATCATTAAAATGAAATAAGTATATGTATACATATCATGAAGTTGTAGAATTTTTTTCATAATTTATTGGTGCATTGCAATTACACATCAGAGTGAGGTTGCATGTGTTAAAAACACATATGCATACAGCCCTGGGTAGAGTTTCCTCCATATCTCACCTGCTTGTGCTTCCTTCCTCCCCATGGGAACTAGGGAGATTGGAAATAATACATTCACATATTGCCATAATATTATTTGAATTGTTATAGAATTTAATGAAGTGATAGTATGTGAGTGCTTAGAATACTATCTGGCACATGAGTAGTAGGTATTCAATAAATATTACCTGTTTTTTTTTTTCTTTCTTTTTCTTTTTTTGTGGTGTGTTTTATCTCTGAACTACATCCCCAGCCTTATTTTACTTTTTATTTTGAAACAGGTTCTCTCTAGACTGCTGACAGTGTCACTAAGTTTCTGAGACTGGTTTTGAACCTGTGATCCTCCTGTCTCAGTCTCCCAAGTACTGGGGTTACAGGTGTGTACCACACCACCCTGGTTTTAGCTGTTTTTATGGTTAGGTATCTAAGGAGATATGATCTTGTGGGATCTAACCAAAAACTCTAAAGTGAGATACTCAGATGGATTATTCTTAACCCAGAAAGAGCAGGGGTTTCAGGGGCTATTACAGATCGAATGTCACAGGTGTTCATTGACTCCTGGGTGATGGAGGACAGAGTAAAATGTGCTAGCTAGCTCATCATGTTAAAATACAGGAATTATATCAGCCTGCTAACTCAAGTAGATATGGGATGAGGAAGCACAGCCTGTGCACCCTTAAGTGTTAGAGTAGGGATAGGGCTCAATTTCACTTCTGGAAACTTGGCATACCAGTGAGTAGACACAGGGAAAGCCTTTAGTCAAGATGTTTTTTTTCCAATATTTATTGAATCTGCTTGTTAACTCAAGCCTGCTTATCTCTTAGTGCATGAGTTTATAAAATTCGATCTTTATTTTTACTGGTAGGTTACACAGGAAACATCTTTTTACTCTTACAATTATGCCTCATGTCATTTTTGTAAAGGCCTTCTGTCACCTTCTCTTCTAAGGGTAACTAAGGTTGAGAACTAAGGTGAGTAAATAATTGTTAACAGAACAATTTTCTCTTTTCAGGCACATTATCATGAAAGAAGGAAATGATGAAGTAGAGTGTTTCTAGGGCACAATGAGTTGGCATTAAAGTGGCCCACACTTCAAAATGGAAATACATAAATGACAGAAAAAATCTGAAATTTAAGGCAAAAAATATGTTTCTAATCCATTTATGTTCTTTTTTTTTTTCCTGTGGTACTGGGGATTGAACTCAGGGGCATTCTACCTCCCAGCTACACCCCCAGCCCTATTTTTTATTCTTTATTTTGAAACAGGGTCTCACTAAGTTGCGGAAGGCCTCACTAGGTAGCTGAGGCTGGCCGCAAACCTGGATCCTCCGGTCTCAGCCTCCCAAATGCTGGGATTACAAGCGTGTGCCACCATGCCCAGCTTA